>BQNB010208623.1:0-10395 GCA_026074375.1 Tanacetum coccineum
TATTTGGTCTTTTGAGGCTTATCAAGGCTTGTATTTTTGTTGGATTGGCTTTAATACCTTGTTTTGACACTACGTGCCCTAGGAATTAGCCTTCTTCCATCCTAAAAGAGCATTTCTTTGGGTTGAGTTTCATATTTATCTTTCGTAACCGTTCAAAGGTCTCTCGTACGTCTGCCATAGTGTCTGTTCATCCATGCTCTTTATTACCATGTCGTCTACGTAGGCTTCCATGTTTCTCCTAATTTGGCTCTCGAAGACTTTATCTACTAACCTCTGGTAGGTGGCACCTACGTTCTTTAGCCCGAAAGGCATCTTCTGGTAGCAGTATACCACCTGCGGGGCTTGGAAAGTTGTTTTGTGTTCGTCTTCTTTTGCCATTTGTATTTGATGATAACCTTTGTATGCGTCTAAAAAAACTTTAGTTTAAAGTCCGAAAGCGAGTCCACCTTCCAGTCTATTTCTAATAACGAGTAGCAATCTTTTGGGTAGGCTTTGTTAATATCCGTAAAGTCAACGCACATCCTCTGGGCTTCGTTTGTCTTTTTTACCATTACAGTGTTGGCCACCCACGTTTGGTATCTTGTTTCTTTTAAGATTCTTGCTTTCCTTAGTTCTTCCACTTCTTTTGATGTTGTTGCGACCCTCTTCGGGGCCATCCTCCTTTTCTTTTGTTGCACCGGCATGATTTTCTTAACTTTGTTCAGCTTGTGCTCAGTGACAAAGTTTGTTCCTCTTATTTTTAAGGTTCGAGGGATTCCTGTCATGTCCGAGTATTGCCAGGCGAATACGTCGTCATTATCTTTGAGCAGCTTAATCAACTCTTGCTTGGCTTTGGTGGGGAGTTGTCTTCCGATAGGTACTGTTTATTCCGGGTACTTCGGGTTAATTAAATTTTTTTTCCTCTGGGTTAAAATACTCGGAGACTTAGAGAAGGGCTTCAGGGAGGGTATTTCTCTCAGTCTTTTTACTAACTTCTCATCTCCTTATATCTTGATATTCTTTTTTACTAACTTCGCATCTCCTTATATCTTGATATTCTGACATAATGACACTTGGTCCGGCTTCTGACTGATATAGTACTGCGGAGTACATCGTGGAGGGAACCATCCCGAATCCTGCGATTGCGGTCCTTCCAAGAAGCATGTTGTTAGGGGAGTCAGAGCGCACTATCAGGAAAGTGATTTGCTCACTCCTGTGATGCGGAGCTTCTCCAATCGTTATCAAAACACTAATTTCTCACAACGGGGTAACTTGTTCACCGGAGAACCCAGACAGTGTTGTGTATACGTCTTTCATTCTTTCTCTAATCTCTTTTTTGAGCTTTAGGAAGCAGTGTTCGTATATTATGTCACAAGCTGCTCCTCCGTCCAGTAGGACCCTCCCTACGTGTCTTCCATAAACTTGAACACTTATGAGGATGGGATCTACAGAGGGGGCCCGATGTTGTCGTCTGTAGGTTGTTATTTTATTTATCAAGTTTTACATTTATATTTAGCCGACTATACCTAAAACAACATTCTAACGGGCAGAGTACCCGATCAGATGTAGCTTCGTTAGTAAGTAGGGTGTAGATCATTAAGAGCAAGAGCATTAATCTTTTATTATATCAATATTTTGGTTAACTAAATTAAGTCAATTTAAACTATGTTAATTCTAATCTATGTTAAACCTATGCTAAACCAGGGGTTTTCTGTCTGAGAGACTGTTACATGTTTGTTGGTGACTTAGATCAATTTTAAACACAATAACATACGCAAGTAAATAATCATAAGATAGAAGAGCGGTGTAGCCAATTATAAGAAAACGGTATTAACCATGATTAGTCCAATTAAAACGCAGGTTTGCTTATTTTAGTGCAATGAGTGCTTATCTCGAGGCGGCATATCATTCCAAGATTTAGGCGAGACTTCTTCCTAAAACCTAGACACGTAGAATTCTGTTACAATTAAACGCATCCGCATAAAGCATCCTATTCGCTGATTATAATCTATCTTAGGAGATTAATAATGGTGATCTTATTAAACCCTAACCCATCGGGACTTTACCCACTTACTGCTTAACGGCTCTTTTTATTCTAGTAGTCCACTGTCCAAGTCTTTATCAAAGGAAGAAGAACGCTATACTAGGTCACCTGCTAGAATAACTTATTCTCTTAAGCGATTGGTAAAGATAGGTCATTAATTGTGATTCTATTATTCTAGATATATAAATTGCTATATGGAGAGCTATCCCTACATCTAGCTAACTTGGTATGTATCACTAGATCCAGTTGAATGATAGGTCGCATACAAAAGCACGTAAACAAGTATGAATTGATAAACATAAACAACGATCAACGATAAATTAAGCAATCGATATAAACAAACCAAACATTTAGATCTTCATAATCATGGCTAATATCCAAGGGTATTAGCCCTTAACCATTATAATACATACAAGAATAATCAATCAACCAAGGTAAACTAACCAAGTTAAACGAATGATACCAAAAAGCATATGATTATAAGAGTATAGAGAATTACAAAGTGTTTCCTATGGAATTAGTAGCTTTGCTTGACCTCTTCTACTCTTATTGTCTTCTGAAAATCGACCTTTGTGGTTATTGTATCGAAAATATGATCAAGCACACCTAAAACTCGCTTTTAGGTCTTCTATTTATAGTGTCTGGAATTTGGTCGATACGGTATATCGGTCTTCGTTAATACAGCGTATAGAGAGTTTCTTGGAGTTGGGACCACGTTCGATGTCTTCCAGGATCTTCGTATACTATATCTTGGATACGGCATATGATATCTCCTGGATACGGCGTATAGGTCTTTGTGGTTTCTTGTGAAGTGCAGGCATAGATACACCGTATCTTCCCTGATGGATACGGCGTACAGTCAGTCAGAACAGTTTCTTTAAATTTCTTCGTTATAGCTCCAGAATGTGTGCCTTTTTGCTAATCTTCATCAAGTACTCCATAATTACTGCAAATCTCAAATATAAATGATTAAGTATCAATTCTCACAATAATTGTATAAAGTGGGTAAGAAACATGGGATAAATGATGCTATAAAAGTGACGTTATTTGATGTCATCTAAATATCCCCCACTTGAATCCTACTTGTCCTCAAGTAGACTTTAGAAATTTATAAAAATGTATCCCTAAGGATTTTTCCGTTAAGCATTTATTTGTTTAGTTACTAGTACACAACCAAACACCTCATGAAATAGGGGAAATGAAATCTCTCAATTTCTCTCAACTATTCAACGGGTAACATTATCCTACTCGCTCAATTGCTCGGTCATGATGAGTATTCTATCATAGGCTTGGCAAGGATACACATATCCACCACTAAAGCTAAGGAGTAACAAGTTCACAAAGGTAAATTGGGTTAAAACGCTTTAATGGGTTTAATCACTCTTTCCAATCTCTATCGATACCAATATTCTAGAAAAGGCGACCTAGACCATACAAATACATCCATAACGACGGAATAGACACATATAAGTGCATTCAAACCTTAGCTCGAATAAGCTAAAGAATAGGATTAGTAGTCTTCACTAAAAGTCATAAACCAGCAGGGGTGACAAACATACATACACGGACGTAATGACGGAATAGACATATATGATTGCATAATCCCCCTCACTCGAGTAAAACCAAAGGTTAAGACGAAGAGTGATATAGGGTATGGGTCTTCTACTATTTTTACCAAAAGTAATAAACCAACAAGAGGGCCTAAACCACACATACATGGCCGTAACGATGGAATAGACATATGTGGTTGATCGCACCCTCATTCTAATAAGACCTAAGGTTAGGATTAGGAAAGGGAAATAATTGTTGTTAAATCAAAACAAAACAAATAGACTAAGTCCAAAAAAATAAGGTACAAGTTACTAGATACTTTCCCGACCGTTCTCGTGATAAAGACACAAATCGTGGACTACTCCATGTTTACAGACACGAAACAGACTCGAAAAACGTCTTTGATCAAAGATAAATGAAAACATCCCTTAGTTGGCGTTCCCATAACGGTCAACTTCCTAATCATCCATACTATATATACTTTTACAAAAATAAGTCGCGATATCTACCACTTTATACAAAACTTTACATCGTTGATTTATATCACGTATTAACGAATAATCGATCCTTTAGATGATACTATCGGTTTAAGTTTAACGAACCGACTATCTCCATGATTTCCTCCTCTTTTTTGTTGTGATTTTCTAATTTTTCCATTTTTTTAAAACATAAACAATACTACGAATCTTGATGTAATTTCACCATCTTCGCGATCATAATAGCTCCGGATAATTTCTTTCATAATTCTTTGTTCTTCGTACTCGGATATACTAATAATTGTGAAAGTAGTATAAATACATGAGTTTAACTACTTTTATATTCCCATTGCATTGAGCAATTTCCCGACCATACCATGGTTGAAAAATCAACACGTGCCCAATTGCATTGTGCAATTTTACCGACCATACCAGAGATAGAAAATTTCCATTGCAACACAAGAAATACAATACTTTACATAAAAGCAACTAGCAACCGATTAATGGACTTAATCTAACAGGGTAGGCTAAGGTGTAAAGGTGTAACAAAACAAATAGTTGGTGTCAAAAAGAATGGAATGGCTCAACAGGTTTTCTATGGGTATCTTACTCTGAAAGTGAGAGTAAACAAAGGGTTTATATGTGGGGTTAACTAACCAGTGTAGTTAGTTAATACCACAACTGATGCAGTTGTCGTAAGGGACTTCTACAAGAAGTTTTACAACTCCCTAGGCAGAGTACCTAATCGTTGCAGTGTAGTATGGGCAAGACTCGGGGGGTTGTTATCGTTCTCTAGGGGAATAGCACTAAGGCCGGATCGAATGTTCACTAAGGTCTAAGGGTTGAAGGAAGATTCTTTTTGTGTTTTTATATTTTATAAAAGCAAGTAAATTCTGGTTTTAGAGAGGTTTTGGTTTTAAGATAATTAACTACTAATAAACTAAATAACAATTATACAATGAAGCGTATTTACCTAGGATGCATTACTCCTTGCTAGCTATCCAATTCTACCTATTGCTTTGTCACACTTGCGATGTAATGTGCAAGTATTTCCTAATTTATGATTGGATTACACGAATCCACCATCTATGTAATATTTTGTTAGGGCAACGCACGGGTGGTATGAAGATTGTTAACCATGGTATCCTTTCTACACTACTCGCGTTTCCCTAAACATATCAATAGCGATACTGACAAAAGCCGGTTTTCTAAAGCCTAACGTGCACATTCATCAACAAGAAGCAATAGGAAACAAGAATTATAAACTATAATCAATTTTACTCATTGAATCTGTCACAAACAACAAGATATAATCAACTAATATCAAGGTTCATACATACCTAAATAAATACTAGATGAATTAGCCAAGCATACTCAAACAAAAGAAATCATAATCAACAAAAGGAATTAAAGACATGAATTAAGGTAGATATGATAATCAAACCATTACAAGATGTTTATGGATTGAATTAAGTCTTCTAAGTAGCTGGAAAAATACCTACCCAAACCCTCTAGTCGGCCCTAGGGTTTAGGGCTTGATAAAAACAAAGTTATGAGGTTGTGTTTATAAGACCTTCCTGACGCCGTCGCCAAAAGCCCAACGCTGTCACGACGTCAGCTTCCGCATGATTTGTAGATTTTCTCGTTCTGAACGCGTGGGCTTTTGAATTGTCGAAATCCGAGTTCGTATGAAGGAGTTAAGATCAAAACAATATCTAGTACTTCGCGCACACGTCAAACGATCATCTTTATCTAGACTCTTCTAAGGTATTTGAGGTGGTTACGTTCTGACGCCGTCGTCAAATCTTTGACACCGTCACTTGAAGGATCGCGACAGCGTCACTTTATGCATGTGACGTCGTCTCCACGCTCTATGAACAATACTTCTTCGTGGATTTGGTGTAGGTCCGTAATCTTGTCCGTTTCTTCTCTAAATGAACCCAAGTCACGTGTATTTTCTCCAAATGTCATCTAAGTGCTAAAAAAATAAAAACAAACGATTAAGCACATAATCTGGGTATATTTACATGATTTGGAGGGCTACATGACCCCGAAAAAGTGTATAAAATGACACCTCATCAAATACTCCTACACTTAGGATTTGCTTGTCCTCAAGCAAATGGGTTTTTCTACCTAGACAATAGCAATATGAGGGTCAATTAACCTACTCTTTAAAAGTATTTTATAACACAACCTTCTAGACCTTGTAATTAAAAGCACGGAGAGTATATACTAGCACATCACATAAGTGTTTAGGATTCTCTCTTTCACTCGGTTGTATGATAAATTATAGCATAATGGGGGAAACTAAAAATCAACACTCAACATGTCATAGCAAATAAATTACCATAAGCTTGGTAAAGGATCAAACCTCCACCGCTAGGTGCAAACATTATTCGTTACTATCTAAGAGGTCTTTCAAAGGGTTGTGGGTGTAGGTGTAAGATAACATATACGGAAACAGAAACGGATGGGATACATTTGGGGGGCTTTAGGTGAATTTAGAGTGGAAGGGTTAGCTAATTATTTATACGAATACACGCTGGTTTGGTTGCTAAGCCAAGACTCGAACGAAGATATACAAACTCTACACAACTTTACATCAATCTCTTTCTTTTTCTTTTCTTGACTTTATGATAAACATAAGCAGATGGCGGCCCGTACATTCTATTACATTTTTTTATATACATTTTTTTTGTACACTTTTCCTCTGCCATTGCTTAAACATATACATCATGAGGGTTTATAGATGCACCCCTACACTTGAACTTTTACATACTCGATTATTTACAATCTAACTAATGACCCGAATTGTGGTGGATCAACATAACATAGAGCTTATTGAGCTCTATTAGGGGTAATAAATTACTTCTTCCCCAATTCTTCATAAGATGAATACTACCATGAATCTCAATCGTCCCAAAACAGTATTTACAAGGATAAGGAGTTAGCAACTGTGTACTCAAATAATTAACATGGGTAAAAATAATAATGTACTAAAAGCGAGTACATACAAGGTAGGCTCAGGCTATTTGGGTGTAACGATTGGTTTAAGGGTGACAAAATTCAACTATTACATACTTTCAGAATAGTCAATTCAGGAATTCCTAGAAATCCCCTTTTGGTTGGTCCGTAATACATAAATAAAAGAAAAACAAAAAGGATATGCTCAGAGGGTTTCACTAGGGGTATCCTGCACTAAAAATGAGTGCATGGCAAGGTGTGGGATAGTTATATGATCGATGTGACCATCATAATAAATACAGGTTTAAAACATGAGTTAATCCTAGTGCCTCTTATCTAGCAAATCATAACACTTACTATGCGGTCTCGTGATGTATCACAAAAAGAAGTTCTAGAATTTAATATACTATCGGTACACTCATATAATTTAATACTGATACCAATGCTCCAGAAAAGGTGACAAAGACCATACGTACAATTCCGTAACGACAGAATAGACACATATGGCTGCATTCGAACCCTAACTCGAACAAGCTAAAGGCATAAACTATCTTGGGTATCAGTAATAGATACCTGAATTCCTATAGATCTAAGGGAGAACCCCACATTTTTGGGGTGGAATTCTGAAGGTTTTTGTGCTAGTCATATAAATACCTATCCATGAGATGCTATTAAAACTCGGTTTTCGTCGGTGTGTGTCATAAAAAAATTTAAATTTTGGTCAAAATTACCTTTTTATGTAATGTTTCGGTATGTTACCCAAAGCAAATAGCAAATGAAAGAATAGTTTCTAAGGCTTATTTTCCCTCCACACTTGTCCCTAATGTTTTATAGAAGTACCCGTAAAAATGAATAAAGGGAAAAGAAACTAGTACTCCCTTGGTTTGCTCAATAATGGAGAAGAAACGTGCGATAACTAGTTAAATTGTCCTCCAAGAGTCGTCTAATGAAACTTCCTAAGAACTTCCAAGCTTCTTCTTATCAAATATAACCTGTAATCAAAGACAAAGACAACTACACCAAGCGTAAAATCCACGGGTGAATAAAAAATACAACCTCATTAACTAAGTTTAGACTCTACGAAAGCAATAAAGATAGGATGAATGCGTTAACGTAATCGTGGTTTTCTGCAGCTTTTTAGGAAAATTACAAATTCCGGAAATTATACAAGATTAATTTCTCAAAAATTAATTAAAAATCGAATTTTTCTGTAGCAGGCCAGACGACGCCATCAGGATTAATCCTGACGCCGTCTCCAGGGTCTGTAAAGAAAATTTGTTTATTTCTTCAAAAATTCTTGCATGCAAGTTCCCATTAGTTATTTCCTATAAAATTTACTGCAAAAACCACAAAATTGGTTAACACAATCATATGACTCAAAACAAACACACAAGACACACGACATTCCTAAATGCATTAAATTGAAATATTGAGTTGCCTCCCAAAAAGCGTTTGTTTTTGTTCGAGTCACGAGCCTGACTCTACGTTTATTTGACACGTAAAAGGTGGGTCTCCCCTACACTTGGGTTTAAGTGTGGGTGATAGTAGTGATACATACCATTTCGATGGAAGTATGCCACGTGGGTTGAAGGTGGTGTGTGAATGCTCAAGGGTTCTCAAATGTGCCCATATGGTACGTGTACTAAAAAAATTGCCCATATGGTACCTCAACTTTCAATTTCGTGCTAATATGGTCACAAACTTTTTTTTCCACCTGCTTGACCTGCAAACTAATGATGTGGTCTGCCAAGTCATCAAAAGTGTACGTATTCTACGTTTTCATCCGATTTCTTACGTATTCGTCCGATTTCTTACGGATTCTTCCGTTTTTTACGTTTGCGTCCGATTTCTAACGTTTCTGTCCCTTTTTTACGTTTTCGTCCGATTTCTTACGTTTTCGTCCGTTTTTTACGTTTTTGTTTGTTTTTTACGTTTTCGTCCGATTTCTTACGTTTTCGTCCGTTTTTTACGTTTTTGTTTGTTTTTTACGGTTTGTCCGATTTCTTACGTTTTCGTCTATTTTTTATGTTTTCGTCTGTTCTTTTACGTTTTTGTCTTTTTTTTACGTCTTCGTCTGATTTCTTACGTTTTTTTCGTTTTTGTCCGATTTCTTACGTTTTCGTCCGATTTCTTACATTGTCGTCTGTTTTTTTTACGCTTTTGTCCGATTTCTTAAGTTCTTCATCCGTTTTTTACGTTTTCGTTCGTTTTTTACGGTTTCTCTGATTTCTTACGTTTTCGTCCGTTTTTTTATGTTTACGTCCGTTTTTTTTCGTTTTCGTTTGTTTTTTATATTTTCGTCTATTTTTTACGTCTTCGTCCGATTTCTTACGTTTTTGATCGTTTTTCTACGTTTTCGTCTGTTTTCTTCCATTTTGTACGTTTTCTTTTGTATATTGACCTCTTTCTTCGTTTTCTTACGTTTTATACGTCTTTATTCATTTTAAAAAACAAAAAAAAACGTAAAAAAGACGAAAATGAATGGAAACGTAAGAAAACAGACGAGAACACGAAAATGTAAAAAATGACGAAAACGTAAGAAATTGGGCGAAAATATAAAAAAACGAACGAAAACGTAAAGTATAAAACCAGACGGAAACGTAAGAAAACAGACGAGAACACGAAAACGAACGAAAAAGTAAAAAAATGGACGAAAACATAAAAAAAACGGGCGAAAACGTAAAAAAATGAAAGAAAACGTAATATATAAAACCAGACGAAAACGTAAGAAATCAAAAGAAAACGTAAAAAAAACATAGCATTTTTAGTATACGCACCATATAAGTACATTTGAGAAAGTAGATAACTATTTAATGTGTGTTTAATACAAACAAATACTTTATATTTTATTATTAAATGCCACGTTAGCTTTTGGAACAAATTTAGCCGGTTTAACCGGTAGTCGGTAAAAAAGTGACCATATGGGCATGAAAGTAAAAGTTGAGGTACCATATGGGCAATTTTTTTAATACACGTATCATATGAGCATATTTTAAAAAGTACGCGACTATTTAATGCGAAAAAACCCGCTCTAGTAAAAGCAAATTTGGGTACAAGTTGTATCCGTTGATATTTGTGAGATAGTTAAACATTTGTTGTGAGATAATTACTTGAAAAGAAAAGTTAAAGAAAGTCAATGTCAACATATCGATCGGGTTTGATTATTTTTAGTTTTTTTTTTGTTAAAACTAAAAAGCGAACTCAACCAAATTCAAATTGGATTTAACCAAAACAAAAATCGGATTTGAATTCGGTTTTGTTTTCGGGTTGACCCGAATAACAAAATTTATTTTTAAATTTTAAATTATATACATTTTTAGAAGAAAAAAAATTCAACTTTTTTTTTAATTTTAGACTAGGAAAATATTTGAAGTGTCTTTT
>BQNB010208624.1:0-10394 GCA_026074375.1 Tanacetum coccineum
TGCCTAAACCAAGGAAATCACCTCTGTGAATTATCCCAAAGAAGACCGCGTGATGCCCAGGCAATAGTTAGTCGAATTATTACTTTTGAAAACTGTGTACACGGTTCACAGATATATATCATCATCCGGTCATTAAAAACTTTACATTAACCCAATACAAATTACAAATTACAAACCAAATATAAGCAACAAATCAACCTTTATACATTTATTTTTTTAGAGTGCTCAAAAGCCCATTCATTTGTAAATGAGCCCCTTTTAATACCCTGGCCTAGTTCGTGAGAAATAAGCCCAATAAGCCATCCGTCAAATTGTCAAAATGCCCCGAGTAGGGGTGTTGATCGGTTCGGTTATCGGGTTATTCGGTTTGTTCGGTTTGGTTAGTTCGGTTATAAAAAAAATTGGGTCAACCCGAAAACCGAATTTGAATTCGGTTCGGATTTCGGGTTGACCCGAATTACACTATTTATTTTTTTAAAAAGGAAAAAACTACATAAATACTTAACAAAAAATTTTATTTCAAGAATAAAAAGTGTTTTTTTATATTAGAGTAAAATTTTATTGATCTTTTTATATATAAAAAAAATATTTATTTATATAAATTCGGTTTTCGGTTCGGTTCTCGGTTCAGACTGTCAAACTCATATCCAACCCGAGAACCAAATTCGTAGTTCGGTTCGGTTCGGTTATCAGTTCGGTTTGGTTATTTTCGGTTCGGTTCGGTTTCGGTTTTCGGGTTGGATATGGGTTTGGCACTCCGAACCGAAAACCGAATTCATATAAATATATATATTTTTATATATTTATATAGGGGGACTTTCTTTTCAGAATCAATCTTAGTACGAGAACTGACAGAACCACCAAAAACATACATGCACGTCTTTTAAAAATAAAAAAATACATGAAAATTATCAATAATCGTAAGAATCCACTTATGTTCTTTAGTATCATCATGAATTCTTCCTCTTCTTTCACAAAAACCTTACACACGGCCGCAATATTGTTGTTGCACGCCTTATAAGAACATATATGCACACCTTGAAAGTAAAAAATTGGTATTTTCAATTTCTTATCAAATTCTTTAGAACAACTATGTTTTTTTTAAACATATATGTTGTTTTTAGAACATATGTGCAAAAATACAATTATTGAAGGCGTGCATGCATGTTTTTGGTGGTTCTGTCAGTTCTCGCACTAAGAATGGTTCTGAAAAAGAAAGTCTCACTATATATATATATATATATATATATATATATATGTTATTATATCTAACTAAACAAAATAATAAATATCATATTTATTTAACCATTTTAAACCACCAATATATATCCGGTTTTATATTTATAAATCTCGATATATTTTATCAGTCAATTTATATAAACCAAACACACCCTAAAGGTTTTCCTGCTCACCCAAACACTGTCTTACGGTTTAACTGCTAACCCAAACACCCTCTTACGGTTTTCTGCACATCCAAACGCACTACGGTCAATCTGCCAAACCAAATGCACCCTTAGGGCTGCTAAGTAAAACCAAACGCTGGCTGTCCACATCAGCCAAACGCTCCCTAATGGCTGTTGTTAAACCAAATGCACCATTTTCTACTAATATGAACAACCAAACGCACGCTTAATGATGTTAAATCCAGAAACAAACAAGCCTCGTGGCTGTTTCAAAACCAAACGCATCCTTGTTGCGTGAATCACAACCCAACGCACCCTAATCTGTTATAACCTAGATCCAAATGCACCCCTTGTGGTGATGGCAGCCAACCAAACGCACCCTATTGGTGCAAATACCAAACCCAACGCACCCTTTTTGGTTCTAAGGCAAACCCACACGCACCCTTTCGGTGCTTCGCTTAGACCGAACTCACCCCGGCTGGTGCAAAATCAAACGCACCCTATCTGTTTGTTTTATCATAACCAAACGCACCCTTTCTTGGTGCTCTGCCAACCCAACGCACCCCTGTTGGTTTTTAATAAAACCACACGCACCCTTTTTGTGGTGCTGTGAAGGTGGCGGTGGTGTTTGGTGGTGCGTGATGATGATGGTGGTGGGGTGGACGTGGTGGCGATGATGATGACGATGATGGTGAGACGATGATGATGATGACGGTGGTAGCAGTGGTGGTGTGGTGGTGAATATAGGTGCGTGGCAGCGCGTGGTGGTGGGGATCAGGTAGATCGGGTGATGAGAAACGTTTTTGAACGCGGCCGGAAAACTCGCCGGAAAAGTTTTCCGGTGGCCGGAGGTGGCGCCGGAGCGGCGGTGGTGGTCGCCGGAAAAAGAGAGAGAGATGGAGGGGTGTGTGTGTGTTTATATTTTTTTTAATGAAAAAAAAATATATATAACTTTTTTTATATTGATTAAAAGTTTTAAAGTAAAGTGGCAAGTCTCAAATAGTCCTGGGTTAATTGTGTAAGTTTTTAATATAGTTTTGATAACTATCGGTTCGGGACTCGTTTGAACTAGTTAACGGTCGATTCAAGACACGAAACTTGCGCCATTGTTTTCCAAATCATTTTTCCCATAAAAACGAGTATTCACTCGACTAATTTTCATAAACGTTTTATAAAATTTATTTAAAACGTTTATTATTTATTTGTATATTACTAATAAACTTTGTCCGTAAAATGATCTTTTACTTGAATATTTTCGTTTTTAACAAACGTTACTGAATAAAATGATAACTAATTTATTAATTATTTTTATTTAATAAAAAGTGTTAATTAAATATTATTTAATTATTTTCCTGTCGGTGCGCGTTATTCTTGATTCTAAAATCTTGCGAGGGAATTTCAGTCACTTTCTGACTGTTTTCGGGTCTCGGTCAAAACTAAAAAGTTGTCCGGAATGTCGTTTTACATCAAATTGCTTTAGAGTCCGAGTCGTGAAAACGTGATTTAGTGGTTCGTTTTTTATAAGTCAGCTTAGGAATAACATATATCTTATTCGTTTTCAAGTCAAATAAGTTAAAAATAACTTGCACATGAGAGATGTAATAATAAATATGATTTATTATTTAAAATATGTTCCGAAAATTTTACCGGTCACGCGGTAATCGCTTTTACATGACAATAAAAGACCAAAAGTCAAAAAGTCAAGTCAGACCCAAAAAGTCAAAGGGTAAAATAGTCATTTAAAATTTCAAAAAATTACCGGATGTTACAATTGATAACTTGAGTGATGTTGTTATATGTGCTTTCTTTTCAAGTCAACCAAACAGTCCACAACTTAACAATGAGGACTTGCAACAAATGCATCCTGATGAGTTAGAAGAGATGGACTTGAGGTGACAGATGGCTATGCTAACAATAAGGGCAAGGAGATTCTTGAAGAACACTAGAAGAAAGCTTACTGTTAATGGTAATGAGACCATTGGGTTTGATAAGTCCAAGGTGGAGTGTTACAACTGCCACAAAAGGGGACACTTTGCAAGGGAGTGCAGGGCTCCAAGGAACCAAGAAAACAGGAATAGGGAGAACACAAGAAGGGTTATGCCAGTGGAGACAACATTCTATGCTTTGGTGTCTGTGAGGGTTTGTTATGATTGGAGTGATCAAGCAGAAGAAGGTCCAACTAACTTTGCACTCATGGCTTACTCTTCTACAAGTTCTAACTCTGAGGTATCTACTGATTCAAACTGTTCATCATCTTGTTTGGAAAATGTTAAAATTCTTAAAGAACAAAATGAACAACTGTTAAAAGACTTAAGGACATCTAAGTTAAATGTTATTGCTTATAAAACAGGTTTAGAGTCTGTAGAAGCAAGACTTCTAGTTTATAAGAAAAATGAGTCTATTTATGAGGAAGATATCAAGGTCTTAAAATGTGAGATTCATTTAAGAGAAGTAGCCATTACAGAGCTTAGAAGGAAGTTAGAACTGGCTCAAAAACAAAAAGATGAAATTCAGCTAACAGTAGAAAATTTTAAGAATTCATCTAAAAACTTAAGCAAACTAATAGACTGTCAGATAGTTGATAAGTGCAAAACAGGTTTAGGGTATAATGTTGTTCCACCTCCCTATACAGGAAACTTTATGCCTCCAAAACCTGATCTGTCATTCTCTGGTTTAGAAGAGTTTACAAGTGAGCCTATAGTTATTAAGCCTATAGTTGAGAAAAAGTGAAGCTAGGGCTAGTGAAGCAAAGGCCTAAAGCACGTTAGGAAGTATAATGGTGCTCCATTATTGGGATAGGGGTTCAGGTAGTAAGGAAGAAATGTGTCTCAAACCTAAGATTGAAAGAAAACATTTTAATCCTGTTTTGGCTTAGATAGGTGTTTTGTCAAACCTAAACAACAAGTAAATAGATGCTAGGAAAAACTGTCAATTTGTTAAGCAAATTGGCTAAACATTATACTCCTAGAGGCAATAAAAGAAAACTGGAATAATATGATGTCTCAAAGATTAGGAAGTATTTTTGAGATGTTTAACAAAGCTTGTTATGTATGTGGAAGTTTTGATCACTTGTAGGTAAATTGTAAAAAGGTGAATCAAAAACAGTTTCAAAATACAAAACCTATTTGGTACAATGCTAAAAGGGTGAATCATCAAAATTTTGCCAAAAAGACACACCCCTTCCCTAAAAAGAACATGGTTCCAAGAGCAGTACTAATGAAGTCTGGCTTAGTATCAGTTAATACTGCTAGACAAGTTAATGTTGCTCACTCAAAAACAACAATGAATGCTGCTAGACCAATGTCATATCTTTCTAAAACAACACATTCAACTGTTAAGAGGCCCATTCATAAGAATACAACATTTAAAAACTATACTCCCCTCTAATCAACATTAGAGGGTGATGCTCATAGTTTGTTGTAATTTCCTTTTCCTTTTACCTTTTAATAAAAACTTTAAAAATGATGAAAACATACTTTGAGTTTCCCCGACCTCCCGAGATCATGAATCGAGAAACCACACAGTTTGGAAACTAAAGACTAAAGGAATAGACCATGTTTCTAAACACAACAGTGCATCAACCATCCTAAAAAAGTTTGATTATGTTGATGCACAAGGCAGATCCAAGTTAGTGATGGCTTGGGTCCCCAAAAGAAATTAAATTTCTTAACTAATCTGCATGGCAATCCACAAATGGATTTATAGGATCAAGGAGTGATTGATAGTAGATGCTCAAGGCACATGACAGGGAACATGTCCTATCTTACAGACTATGGAGAGATTTGGGAAAATCACAGAAAAAGGTACAATCAAAACTGGTAATTTAGATTTTGAGAATGTGTATTTTGTAAGAGAGTTAAAGTTTAACCTCTTTAGTGTCTCACAAATGTGTGACAAAAAGAATAGTGTTCTCTTTAATGACACTGAATGTATTGTTTTATCTCCAAACTTTAAGTTAACTGATGAAAGTCACGTTTTACTTAAAGTTCCTAGAAAGAACAATATGTCTAGTGTTGATTTAAAGAATATTGTTCCTAAAGGAGGTCTAACTTGTCTCTTTAAAAAAGCCACATCTGATGAATCTAAACTTTAGCATAGGAGGCTTGGACACATAAATTTCAAAACTATGAATAAACTGGTTAAGGGAAATCTTGTAAGAGGTTTACCTTCAAAACGTTTTGAAATTCATCAAACATGTGTTGCTTGTCAAAAGGGAAAGCAACATAGAGCTTCTTATAAGTCCAAACCAGTAAGTTTAATCAGCCAACATTTACATATGTTGCACATGGATTTGTTTGGTCTAACATTTGTAAAAATCTTAATTAAAAAGATGTATTTCCTAGTTGTCACAGATGATTACAGTAGGTTTAGTTGGGTTTTCTTTCTAGCTACTAAGGATGAGACTAGTGGCATTCTTAAGTCCTTTATAACTAGAGTAGAAAATCTAATAGATCAAAGGGTTAAGGTAATTAGGTGTGACAATGGAACTGAGTTCAAGAATAAGGAAATGAATTAGGTTTGTGAGAGAAAATGTATTAAGAGAGAATTTAGTGTAGCTAGAACTCCTCAACAAAATGGAGTAGCTGAAAGGAAAAAATAGAACACTAATTGAGGCTGATAGGACAATGCTAGCTGATTCTAAACTACCTACTACTTTTTAGGCTGAAGCAGTTAATACTGCTTGCTATGTGCAAAATATGGTATTAGTAACTAAGCCTCATAACAAGATCCATTATGAACTTTTCTTGGTAGAAAACCAACTTTAGGCTTTATGAGACCATTTGGGTGTCCTGTTACAATTCTCAATACCATAGATCACTTAGGCAAGTTTGATGGTAAGGCTGATGAAGGATTCTTTGTTGGGTACTCAAACAATAGTAAACCGTTTAGAGTATTCAACAGTATAACTAGGATAGTTGAAGAGAACCTGCATGTCTAGTTTAGTGAGAATACACCTAACATTGTAGGAAGTGGGCAAATTGGCTTTTTGTTATTGATGCACTAACAAAGTGAATGAATTATAAGCCAGTTGTTACAGGAAATTAGTCTAATAGTAATGCAGGTACAAAAGCATGTGATGATGTAGGTAAAGCTAGAATGGAGATAGTACTTGGCAAAGATTACATTTTGCTACCATTATGGACTGCTGATCTACTATTCTCTCAAAGTTCAAAGAGTTTTCCTGATGTTGGATTCAAACCTTCAGGAGATAATGAAAAGAATGTTACTGAAGAACCAGGAAAAGAAGGTGGTGATTCAAGTAAAGATAGTAAATGTAGTAATCAAGAAAAGGAAGATAATAAACAAAATCTAGCATAAATTCTCCTTTTTATTGCGTCCAAGCCTCCGGACTTCAATTACCTGAGATAGACATGCTAAAAAGTCAACACGAAGTTGAGTGAATTAATAGGTTTTATAAGTGATAAAGAGTTTAACACAAGCATTATAATATTTATAAGCATCATATAGATTTGTGGGCTAGACAAGCTATTAACCAATAGTTGCATTGAGCTCGTGCCACCGATCCTATTGACGAAATTCCATATACAAATAATAATAAAGATAATTCAATGAATGCCCCCAGGTTAGGTATTTCGTCATATACCTACTATAAATCTCCATACAATATGTCCGTACATTGGGAGTGCTCACTAATCGGATCCAACATCAAAAATCCGGACCGGTGTTGTCAAGCCTCATAGCCTATTAATTGTTATGATCGGATACCCGTCACATGGTAGTTGACGGCTTCAGATTGGGGTCTTATGTGAAAGCTACTCAAGCAACAAGATCCTCACATACGGGTCCAAGCATACAAGAAAAATTACTTGGTTCTTTTATAAAAACTAGATGCATCTCCCTCGCGGTGGGTTTAAGAACATAATATTTGAAAAGTGAGAGCTTTGAAACGACATCGCGATATTTAAGGAGGTGTGACCCAGAAAATATGATAAGTCTTATACAAGAGAGAAACCCTCGCGGCACCACCTAAATACGTGAACGACTTATTTTAATATATATAAGTAAAATATTAGTAATAAGAAAAACTTTGTCGGATTATAGGATATGTTTCTAAGAATATGGGGCATAAACATTTTCACCTGATTAACATGGTATTTTTTTACTCCCAATTGATGCGTACTACTCTTATATGTATATAAACATCTACCAAGTTGCCATATAATTAATTTTTAGATATGTTTATCTAATGCATTTTCATTTTTAGCCAAGACATAAAAACTAAAATTCTAGAATTGACTCATGTTCATGGACTTGTATCTCCTAATCTATAAATGGTACAAACACATGGTCTTCACCCTTGGGAAAGAACTTGAATCACTAGTTTGAAAAATGTAGGCCCGTTTACTGATAATGTTTCCAAATCATGTGAAGAGTCATGATTCCCTAAAGAACTTTGACTACCCAGAATTTTCACAGAAATTCTATTCCTTACGGAAAAGACCATAAATCCAATCTATAATAGCAATGGATGTGAGGCCAATTGCTGGAGCTTCCCTAAGATGTGTAGTACTGACCCATGCTTTAAAACTTAATTTTTTAGTTCAAAAACCTGGAGATTAACACGTTTTCTAATCAAAGGTCCAGACTTGACCTATTTTCGTATTTTGACCATAACTCCCTCATCCGGAGGAATTGGTTGACAATCCAACTATCACATGATGCTAAGACCTATATGTATTCAATCATATAATTTAATTATAGGCTCCAGGCCAGATTATATTTAAGAAACACATGTTTTTTTTGCAATGATCTAAACAGTTTCTATGAAATTCCATCCTAACCTATTTCTAATCAGCCAAAACACAATCAACCTCATGCAATGCTACTTACACATATCCGTAAAACCCCCCCCATAAAAAAAAAAAAAAAATTTACCTTCTTCTTAACTTCATAATCAAGATTAAATCCATCATCAAGCAAACCAAAAACATGCACGCATTAAAGAATCAAAATCAAACACATGCACCTCCATAAAAAATTAAATAACAATCTAGGGTTTTTAGAGGAGACTTACAACACAAAATAAAAGCAAAAAAAAGGATCAAACACAACCCTTAGGTGGGTGTGTAGGGGCTTCCGAATCCATAAGGATCAAACCAAGACCACAATCAACTTTTTATTTACCCAAAACCTTTAAAATCAAACCTTGTTTACCTCTTTGCTTTAAATCAAGTCAAAACTCTAAAATCTAAAATCTTCAAGGAATCAAGAACTTATGAACTCCATGCATGATGATTTTTATAGATGAGGGATAGTTAGGGTTTAGTTTATATATGTTTTGGGGTAATAAGGAAGGGTTTTTATGGAGATTTGAAGATGATGAGGGTGGATTTGGTGTTAATGTTGTCGAACCAGGGAGAAAAGAGAGGGGGAAGACCGATGGTTTTCTCTCCTCCCTCATTGTTTTATTTTCTTCTAACCGGTTTTGGGAGAAAAATAAGGAGGTTGGGCCAAAAATTTTATTAACTTAGTATTTTATTGATTTTCGGGCCTAAAAGCTAGCCCAGTATGGTAATTTTTATAAAAACACGATTCTTAGTCTCGTTTTCGGCAACCAACGGGAGAAGTTTAAAATTACAAAAATAAAAATAAAATAAAAATTTATCAAGCTCTCGAGAATAAAATATAAATTTAGGGTTTCTCGTTCATTTAAATGAATAATCGTCCAAAGCATGGTACGACACTTTAAATTTGCAAAAACGCTCAATTTAAAACACGTCACATCCAGAATAGGTCAGTGATAATATATCCAACTAAAATATCTCTAATGAAATTTACGGGGCTATAATTACGCGTCCATTTGCTTCTCGATCGATAACAGATGACTTACGGTCCGAAACTCGCTAGAATCCATAAATTTCAATTTCGACCAAATTTTTGAAAATGTAAATTTATAAAATTAATATAGGAGTTTAAATAAGTAGTGACCTTTTATACGGGGGTTTACATCCTACCATCCTTATGGGAGCGACGTCCCGGCACTCGATTATCGCCACGTCCTCGCTTCTTACTCGGAAATAGATGCGGATACTTCTTCATGAAAAAGTCTTCCCTTTCCCATGTAACCCTCCGCGAGTTCCAACGAACCTTGACAATAGGGATCCGGCTCTGCTTCAGCTGCTTTACTTCACGATCCATAATTTCCACGGGCTCTTCGATGAAGTGCAATTTATCATCCAGTTGAATTTCTTCAAGTGGAATCACCAAGTTCTCGTCCACAAGGCACTTCTTGAGATTAGAAACATGAAACGTATTATGAATGCCTTGCAGTTTTTCCGGAAACTCTAATCGATATGCCACAGGACCAATTCTCTTAATAATCTTGAACAGTCCCACATAACGTGGACTCAACTTTCCTCATTTATCGAAACGAATTATGCCCTTCCAAGGCAAAACCTTAAGCATAACCATATCACCCACATTAAACTCCATCGGCTTTCGTCTTACATCTGCATAACTCTTTTGTCGGCTTCTAGCAGTGAGTAAACGATTCTTGATTTGAATGATCTTTTCCGTGGTCTTACGAATTAACTCGAGCCCAGTTAGTTAGTTGTCCCCAACTTCGCTCCAACAAACGGGCGATCTACACTTTCTCCCGTAAAGTGCTTCAAATGGTGCCGCCTTGATGCTAGCATGATAACTATTATTATAAGAGAACTCGACCAGCGAAAAGTGTCGATCCCAACTTCCACTAAAATCAATTACGCGGGCATGCAACTTATCTTCCAGGGTCTGAATCGTTCTCTCGCTTTGACCATCTGTTTCCGGGTGGTATGCCGTACTCATATTTAAGTTCATCCCTAAAGCATTTTGAAGGGACCTCCAAAACCTAGATGCGAATCGGCTATCGCGGTCTGAAATGATCGACAACGGTACACCATGCCTACAGACAACTTCTTTCAGATACTGCCGGGTGAGTTTTTCCATACTATCAGTCTTCTTCATTAGCAAAAAGTGAGCTGATTTAGT
>BQNB010208625.1:0-10394 GCA_026074375.1 Tanacetum coccineum
CCATTTTGACCGAGTCACCACGAACGTAAGGTGCTTTAATTTGTTTTGGTTGATGTCGAAATCATCAAAAGAATTTAAATTGCCTCTGATGACATCGGATTTTTATGAACGTGTGTGTCAATGACTACTACAACATGATTGGTGTCACTTTATATGTTTCTTTTATTTAAAATTAAGTATTTTGTTAATTATTTTTACAGACACATATTTTGTTAATTATTTTTCAAATCTATTATGGTCGCTAAAAAACTCCCTCACTATTCTTGTCTTTTTCTACGATTTTTAAGCCACTATTCTTGTCAAGTTCTAGATGTTTAGGGTTGATGATAAATGGTGTGAACTCCAGGGTATACGTTTTCTTGCTGTTTTTAGTAATGTAATCGAAGTCAATATCATTATATTTTGTTCTTGGAGATCAGTTCCCTTCAGTTTATAGTGGAATCTGGGGTTTTTCATAAGGATGATTAATTATGCAACTGTCATATAGTGGGTAGCAATCTCGTCTTTCTTGGACTGTTTCCCAAAATGGTGGTTATGATATCAGGTTATTTAGCTAATCTATCCACATTTCTTCACACTATTGTAAAGGGTGTACTCAAGTTGATCACAAAAAAGTGTGCAATATATTTTTTTCAATAAATCATCACGTCTGCACATCCTTTCTAATGTCTCATATGCAAAAAACCAGTGTATGCATAAAAAATTATGGTGATTATTCATAAAGTTTATAAATTTTGGGTAATCTATTCAGATTCAACTAGCTAGTTTTACCTCTGTATTAGCATATGCAACACATAGCAAAAAAAACATAATATTTATGATTGCTAGCTTTATGGATGCATGTTAACTGTTGTATTTGGTGATTATAATTACTCCTAGATGGTCATCACAAGACTTTTAGCAAGAAGTTGGTTACATTGGACTTTCCCGTTTTATGTAGATCTTCATTCCAACATAACCTTTTTGTATTGCTTTAGTATTCAACAATGAATATATCTTCTACATATGATCAATGTTTTGAAACCCGGTTCGACCCGGCCGGGTCAACCGGTTGAACCGGTTTCGGTCGAAAAAACGGGTCAAATTAATTTTTTTTTTCAAGTAATGGTAGAAGAAGCAGATGTAGAAGACGATAATATTGGAGAGAGAAAATATGAAATAAAAAGTAACATTTTATTATTAGTCCTTCGTAGAGTGGGACGTGACCGGTAAAAGTATAAAACATTCATTTGTCTCATCATATTTCTATTCTTTGCAATCTTTAGTACAATATTATATTTTGAATTATTTTTTGAGCAAAATATTATATATTATTGTTACCAGAAATATGAGTTATAGATGTTAATTTTGTTGTTAGGAAAACGTAACTTTTATTATTTTATTGTTAGTACATGTCGACATTGTAAAATATATTTGGTATTCTATAAACTAGTTAAAAAGTTACATGCGCATACTAGATTTACAAATAAATAAAATTAAATTTAAATTTTAGTCTGATATACACACATATAATTTTTTTTTGCAATGTTTAATGTTTTATGAGTGTGATATCATATACACGGGGTTCATAATATAAGTGCAACTAATAATTGTATTTAACTAAATTTGTTTGTGTGTACTTATAAATCATGCTTTAATTTTAATACCTATTTTTTGTATTACAATTAAATTATTTTATCGTTTTTGTTATTTTAGTTTTTAGCGCTGTGTACACTAGAGTTATTAAATGCGGATGATTACGTGTCTGGACGCAATGACTTATACTAATAATAATTTTCTAACTTATTTTTCAAAGGTTGAAAATACGATATTTTTACAAAGGTCGGCTACAATAAGATACTTGATGCTTTTCTTCGAGAAACGTAAGATGATATTGTTTTCAAGATCTATTTTGAATTTGTAATTTGCAGTTTACATTATTATATTGTAGCGTTTTATTTACTAAGAAAAATTGAGGTGAGGATGAGTCGAGTAACTTGACTAGGCTACAAACCTCTAGAAGATATTGAGTTGTTTGTTTACAAGGGCATCTTTTTATCGACTCGCCCAAGATAGCATAATTCTCAGGACCGGGCCTGATTCCAACATAACCTTTTTGTATTGCTTTAGTATTCAACAATGAATATATCTTCTACATATGATGACAAGGATGACACATTGTGTATTTTAACATCCGATATTGTTGTTTCCGTTTAACTCGATTACTAGTTATAATGTCCGTGCACGCACGGGCTTTTTCTAATGTTTTTACAATATATTTTTTTTATAAATTAAATAGTAATTATATAAATAAGGACTTATTATGTTTATAGTTTCAAGAATTGAGTCCGACTAAGTGTAGTTTTATGTGTCATCCAAAAAGGAATAGGATAAGTGTTTGTGGTTGCTTCCATGTAGCATTTATATATTTGGTAACATTGAAAAAAGGTGATAAATGATCATGAGATATCTCATTTAGACCACGCACATATGAGTTAAAGGTTTGATCTTTCAGAAAAACCTAAATGAAGAAAAATTTATTGATTTATATATTCTGCTCACCTATACACATTATAAAACCTACGATTAGAAAAGTATAAGACTCATTGATTTATATATTCTGCTCACCTCTACCTAATTATAAAACCGGACCGAACCGAAAACAATCGAATTGAACTAATAATCGAACCGAATTTGCCAAAACTGAACCGAACTACAATTTCAGTTTTTAGGTTAGAGATTGTTTGGCCGTCTGAATCGAAAACCAAACCGAAAACCAAATTAATATAAATATATTTTTTATATATATTTATATATATATAAATACCAATAGAATTTTATTCAAATATAAAAAACACTTTTTATGCTTGCAATATTTTATTTTGTTAAATATTATGTATTACTATTTTTTTTTAAATAAATTGTGGTATTTGGGTTATTCGGGTCAACCCGAAAACTGAACCGAATTCAAATTAGTTTTTCTGTTAGGTTCGGTTGAATTCTAGTTTGGTTCGGTTTTCGGGTTGTCCAAAAAAAATATAATCGAACTGAACTTACCGAAAAACCCGATAACCGAACCGATCAACACCCCTAGCTAATCGTGTAATTTCTCTTGGGCCAGATCCGTAGGTGGGCTGATCATTTTCCATATTTAAGTTTGTAATAACATTATTTTGGGCCTATAACTATCTAAACCTTTCATTAACTGATATAAAGCCAATGCCTTAAAAAAAACACGTGTAGTTTAGTACGGAGTAGTTTTTTTGGTTTTTTTAGATGTTATAGCTTATAACGTTGGTTCTTATGTTGAAGTAAAAGAAATCATTTTTTTTAATTCACGGATTTGTTTGTTTTTTAATGTTGGTGTTTTTTTTGTGTGTCAATCATTGGGTCAATACATGTTGATCATTGTACCAAATGTTTTAACAAAGGAACTGTGAAACTTGTCAAAGGCCACTTAAAATCTTGTTTCAGCTTGCAATATACAAACAACAGTTAATCTGGCATTTTAGCCATAATCAAATAATCCTTTAGTAAGAGAAAGTCATGTTATTGGTTCAATAATTTGTTTGGCATAATTGTTTGTAATTTGATGTAACAAAAGAAAAGAGCATATTATTTTTTATTAAAAATCTCGCAGCATTGACTAAAACTAATTTTTAACCGTCGGCCAATCTAATTTTTTTAATGGGAAAAATACATCTTATTCACAATCCAAGAGTTGTTCTTAGAATACATACAGGTGGGACTTTTAATTCAAATTGATCATGTTTGTCATTACATTCAAACGGGTCTATCTGGTGCATAATAATTTTCTTTAACACATATCCAAACATCCCTTAATAAGAAAAACAATAAAAGAGCTAAATTCTTATAAATGAATAATTACGACGGCATAAATATATAAGCAGTTACAGAAACACGATGCGTTATTGAGATGAAAGACATATGAACACCGTGATATATCTAAATTTAAAAACAGATAGAGTAGAAAAAAGATAGTGACTGATTTACCTGATCAAGGGCAGAAGCAAAAGGATCCAAGACATGACCTTAGTTGCATCTGCTTTGCAAGTTCCTCGTAAAATAGAACTTCCTTTCTAAAAATGGTGCTGCATCTTTATCCAGATTTTTATGTGAATGCAATGGATCTGATAGATCTTTAAATACAATCTGTCAAAAGACCACACAATGATGCAAATTTATATAACTTGATCTTAAACATCATAAACCAAAAGTAGAGTCAAATATATGTGTTTATACTTTATAAGTTTTACCAAATCATGATAAAAGTGGAAGCCAAATGTAGCTTTTAAGGAAACTATTAACTACATATACTTTAAATTATTTTAATCCAGTCAATCAATATTCACTAACAGCATGATAAACTAAAAAGCTGCAAAAGAGGTGTACCGCACGAGGGCCTTACGTGGAAGGAACCCAAACTAATGTTGCCATGATCTGTGCACGCAAGTAAGCACCAAGCAAACCCGCAACAACACCCAACGCTACTCCATGACACCTTAACGATCGATTCCCAGGTGCAACTGGACATTGATCCGTGCCCAATTCCTCCAAAAGCTAAACAATAAACAAAATCACATCACATCTAACAAACCTAAATAAAAAATAAGAAAAAACCAAACATCATCATGAAAACCAAAACTCACCCAATGAATAACATAAGCACCCTCAGATGCCAACAACAAAAAACTCGACTCACCTGAAGTCATTACCCCAGCACCAATCTGAAACCCTTGGCCTACACCTAATATGAAGTGCAAAATTAATTACATGATTTTATAAAATAGGCTTTATATGATTTTATATGCTAAATTAACTATTTTAGTAAACAGCTAATCATTGAAAAAAAATCAACAAATCATCAAATAATTAGTCATAACTCACAACTGGATCAGAAATACTGTTGGTTTAGGGTTTATACCCAATTGTTATTTAAAATAATCCATATTACATACCTTATTCTTCAAGGACCAAATCATAATTAGGTTTACAGTTTTATGATTGATTTGTTTATTGACACCATTAAACAACCCGATTTGATTGCAATTTCAGAGATGGATGTGTTCAGAGCTTTGGAAGTTTAGTTTCAAAGGCTCGTTTTGTTTGTTTCAATTTTCACATTAACCCTTATGTTTTTTGTGGATTGACTACGCCTTCTTTAAAGTTTGTTTTATTATACTTTCGACACATATATTTTTGTACACAATTTTAATTAAAAAACGTATAAAAACGATTTGTTATAAATTTTGGCCAAATTTAGGAATATTTAAGGTTTTTTAATTGAATATATTTAAAAAAGGTAAAAACAAAAAATAGATTATTACTAAATAAGGTATGATTTGATTTTTTGAAATACAAAAGTCCCCACTTGAGGTTTTGCTTTCTTATATAAAAGATACTTAACTACAAAGTTAACTTTTAAACCAACTGGGCTAGCTCAGTTGGCCACAAAGTGTATCCTTTGGTATGTGAGTTCTCCACCAACCTAGAGGTTGTGGGTTCAAGCCTCGCCGGAAGCATGTGTGATATATATTGTGAGATATGTGGTATAAGTTATGAAATAAATTGCCGTTCTAAAAAAATTATCTAGCCTATGCTTATATGCAGAACAACAACATGGATTGAATGACAATGTAAAGTATGTGATCTCCTCACTAAAACTCAAAGTAAACCAAAGTATTGCTTTGAGTTAACAACTAAGCTAACTGTTAGGAATCTAGAAAAGTATTGGTTACATGGTCATTTATCTTATTTTATCATAGTCTAGGACTAGTATGCAATTTATGTAAACATCACTTCCTTCCTTAGGTATTCCCTCTACAAGTATAAATAGAGGGCTAAGGGTAAGGAAGGGGTTGATGATTGTAACACCCCCAAAAATAACAACGCAGCGGAATACCACTTGCGGTGCTACTTCATAGTTCATACACACAAGTAACAGAATACGACCTTAAAAGGGACATTTTACATAAAGTGTCACATTCGATTTAATAAAATATCAGAGATACAATAGGTCCCATTTGAATTGTAATAGAAAATATTTTCAAAACATTTGTCGAATGGTACTTAAATTATAAAGCCTTCAAAAATATTTATATTCGCGCGACTCAAATGCTCCCAATGCTCAGCTAGCAATATAATAACATGAGAAAATACATGCAAAAACGTCAACAATAATGTTAGTGAATTCATAGGTTTAAGTAAAAGTAATTCAAGTAATATTTCAGTAAGAAAAGTAGCGTTACAACATTTCAAAGTATTATTACTGAAATCCAAGTAGTGATTCAATAAATCAAGAAATGTTTAGTAGTAGACCACAAGAATTAGGTAATAGTAGACTACGAAATAAATTCAATAGTCCAAAACATGAATTATTGCACTAAGCTCATGACCCTAAAACCTTAACAAGTTTTGTGCCCCAGAGAAATATAGGATGCTTGCCAACAACCTAACTGTCCTCACAATGTTAAAATGCACCATGGTCAACTTGTGACCAGAAATTCAAGGTGAGGATTGTTAGTCCCGATAGATCTATCCATAACACTTGCGTTTACTACAATAGCAATTAACTGTTCATGATTCGTAGGGACTTAAATGGCAAATGCGGTAACTTAGGCAATAATCTGGATAGCATACAATTTGAAAAACACTTGTGTCCAAACCAAAACAAATAATGTGTTTCAAAAACTCCACTGTTTTCATATAGTGTGTGTATTCAATGGTCTTAAATCATGTAGTAAGCAAATCAAGCTTTATTAGGTTCATAAGTAATCAACCATGTATTAAAAGTCATGTAGTAATCAAGTATAAGCTTTAGTAAAAATAGTCATGTAACGCTCAAGTAGTAGAAATTAATAAGTTTACTTGGTAAAACGAGCATGTGTTCTCACCCCGAAAACAGTTTATAAAAAACATTAAAAGAGAAAAGGTGGGGCTATGAACTCACCGAGAAGCAATGGAGTAGTAAGTACTGAAGTTAGATCAAGGATGACGTGAAATCACGGTCGCCTAAGTATCACCTAGAAAGAATGGTGACTTAGTATAAAGAAATAAAACGCACACGACGAAAACAACCAAAAGATAAAATGAAGAAATCTTGATCATGATATGGCGTTCTAATTACTTTTAACTAAGTGAGATTTATCCAAACATCCCTTTAGGACCTGATCCAATATACCTTCAAGTATAAACCCACTTATACCACTTATTTGTCAATTTTATAAAATCCGTTATACTCGTTAATCCGTTTAAAGCAATTAGACACTATAAAATTCTGCACCTACGCCGACTTAATGGACTTGTATCTCAAAATATGTAATAGGTATAAATGAACGGTTTTCATTTCAATCAAGATTAATGAACCTAGTTTATTGATGTTATCAACCAAACACTCCAATGTATAAAGAACCTAAGTGAAATGACCAATTTACTCCTAAGTACACAATCTAAGTTTTGGAAATAATTTCCCGCTTCATCATTTTGATCATATCTCACAATCCGTAACTAGTTAGAACATCATTCAAAAGCTCAAGTTTAAGTCTATCAATTATCTACAACTTTTAGTTTTACAAAAACAGTACCTAGGTTCATAATTTTTAAGATATATTCGTTTCAAAATTTGAGCACAAATTCTAGTTAGTTTCGTCATTTTGATCGTAACTCATGTATCCGGAATGGTTAAGGTTCTATCCAAAGAACCACATGGTCCTCATATGTTGTACCATTCACCGATGTAAAAATCCAGTAGCCTTAAAGCCAAATAAAATTCGTTACAAGTCTAACTATCTTCATTACAAATTCTGGGTACACACTAAGTTTGTTTCCACGGTTTTGTTCATATCTCGACCATCTGGAAGAGTTGGCGTTCCATCCAACTCGTCACTAGGACCTAAGATATTAACCTATTTATTCATGTAAATAACCAGTAGGATTTAAGCCAAAATTTCCCCATTAAAACACAAACTATCTGCAGGTCATCAATTTGAATTAGTTTCACTAATTTGGGCGTAACTTGGTCATCCGGATGAGTTACCACTTCATCTAAAGAACCACATACACCTTATATGTTTCTCTACCCAACCAAGTCATAAAATTACAGACCTTAAGCTAAATAAATTTCAACATCACACCATAAACCTGTTGTCCCAATTTATCTATCCTAACAACTTTCAATCAAACAACCCAACTAGTGTTTCTTACATCCTAACATCATTCTAATGCCATACTAATCATCACAAACACCTCAAGAACACTAAAACCCATCAAAATCAGAAAATCCATATCAAAAATATCATGTTCATCATGAAAATAAAATTAATAAAAGGGTTTAGGGCTTACTTGATTGAATGAATGATTATGAAAGAGCTTTAGTGGGATCCTTATAACACCCAATTAGATTGAAAACCTAAGATTATGATTAATCCCAAAATCAATTTACTTCAGCCCCTAAAGCTTACAAATGATGGTTTTTTGATCTTCAAATGTAGCTCTAAATATAAGGAACAAGATTACATAAGAGATCTAACAGATTGCTTTAGAATTTTTTTGATGGATTTGGTGTTTAGTGATTATTTTGGGACGGCAAGGGAGAGACAAAGAGGGAGAGGATTTGTTTTTATTTCTAACTAGAAAGTCATGAGATAATATGTGTTATCATCCAACAAATGCAAGTGTTAAGGACAAGTGTCCTTAGCATTTTCCAAATTAAGACACCTAAGAAGGATACACCATAATCTGGAGAAAATTTATAAATTTTATAAATTTTGTGTTGTGTTAAGAATAATGTGAAAAACCAAAATGTATGTTGATTTTTATTGTAGAGAATGATGGGGATTTATGTGGGAATGATATGGGAGTGATTTGAAATTGATTGGAGAATTTTTAGTGATGATCCTTGATGGTGTTGGTGTGGTTCGTCGACCACAGAGGAGAAGGGAGGGAGACAGAGATTTTTGTGTTACCAATTTTTAACTATGTGTTTTCTAAAAGAGTTTTAGGTGAGGTCAAATTCTTATATAGGGGTCAAAGTGTCCTAAATAAACTTCTGTGGGTTTTTTAAAATTTTTAAGGGAAGTTTGATATGTGCCTTAATGTTGGCGTCACTAAGTGGGTGGGGTGGGTTGGGTTTGTATATTTTTTTTTTAATTTATACTATACTAATTTGTTGACTAAAACAATTAGTTAATGTTACAAAGTGTGAAAATACTATTTTTGACACGGGTCTGGCAAAACGCGACAAAAATTATAAAATACTAAGAATAAAATAAATAGGCTTCCCGAGCTAAAATATGAAAATTTTAATTTTTTAAAACGCTTACAAAAAACTATACATTCCCAAAGCACCGGCTAGAAAAATAGCTAACACGACGGTTTTTACCAGTTTTTTGAAACCGGTTCGACCCGGCCGGGTCAAACCGGTTGATACCGTTTCCGGCCAAAAAAATAATAAAGAAAAAACGGGTCGAAATTAAAACCGGGGGTTCATATTTTCGAAACCCGGTTTGACACATCTCAGGGTTTGGAGTGACCCGTGTCAACCGGGTCATGAGAACGCGTGCAGCCGGGTTTCGTTTTTCGTATTTTTTTAATAAATAAAACTATGTTAAATATATACTATTTGCGACGTAATTTTAATTGTTACATGTTTAATATTTATTAATACAATAAGTGTTTAGGCTAATATATGGAATATTCAAATTTATATACACACTTTTTCTTTCCTAATTATTGAATATATATTATATAATATAAGAATATTTTTATATAAAACCGGGTTGACCCGCGGCAACCGGTTGGTACGAAATGGATGTTAATTCTTAACTCAGCTCAAGTTTAAATAGAAACGAAGATTTATTAATCGAGTAGATAATAAGACGCATAATATTTTCTAAAGTAAAAGTAAAATTTTACTTAAAGGTAAAATAGAAATAAAATAAGATTATATTATTTACCTGAATTTTACAAAATCTCATAGTCGATCCCCCTAAGGGAACTCTAGTCCTCAAAGTTCAACTAGCGACTGCAGAAGAGGTGGAGACGAAAAGGTGCGGGTACTTAGTCTTGAATTGATCCTCACGCTTTCATGTGAACTCTGGTCCTCGACATGAGTTCCAACGAAAATTGAATAAACAATAGTCAAAGAATCAAATATATGCAATGTGCGTGAGCGAACGGATTGATTGTCGTGAGGATCCTTAAAAGAAAGGACAAAATACATGATTCGAAGAAAAGGCCATTATAAATGAAAATTTTAACAAGTCGTCAATTCTTGGAAGCGGTTATGGTTCATTACTATTAGCTTATCAAGTTCGCAACGTGTTAGCCTCAAAATATTGAGTCGAACATGAAGTTCGTTCATTATGTATTTAAGTCTCGGTCAATCAATTAGTTAA
>BQNB010208627.1:0-10394 GCA_026074375.1 Tanacetum coccineum
GGGTAAGCTCGAAGCTATTAAAAACCTTCTCCTTTCGGGTCGAAGTTCATAGGATCGACCCTCCTTATACCTCTCTTATAGTTTTAATCTAAAGGTGAGCCGAATTCATAAGTGACACAACAATTGTTTTTGTTGGTTTTTCAAAAAAAATATTGGAATTTTTTATTACTTGATATTCACAGAATTTAGAAAATAAAATATTTTGTATTTATGATTTTTATAATAAGAAAAATATTCACAATTGAAAACGATAACTTTACGAGGAAGGGACTTCAAAAACTAAACACGATAATCGAACACACATCCCCGGCAACGGCGCCAAAAATTGGTTTTGAAAATTCTTTACTATATATATATATATATATATATATATATAATATATATGTAAATATATAATAAGCATTCCCAAAATATCAATTAATAAGAGAGATTAAGTATTCTAAGAAGCTTTTAAGAAAATATTTACTTTTATCCAAAGTAAAATCCCAAAAACCTTCCCGGGTCGTTTCCCGACGAGACGTGAATTGAGAATCGTGAATAAGTTCGTGATCGCGTGATTGAATGATTCAATGATCTTTTGATTTGGATTCTAATTCTACAAATAACATGCAAAAACAAGTAAAAGCAAGCTAAAAATGAAAGTAATTAAAGATTTAAACTAAAAACGATAACGGGAATCAAAACCCGTGCTTTAAAAACCTAAATCTCCAAATTTTAACCCTACAAATGCAAATTTAATTTTTAAATGTCCTAAATGATAAAAGAAAATTTTCTAAAAAAGAATTATATTTTTTTAACTTTTTTTATTAATTATGAATTAAAAATTGATTTAGTCTAAATAAAAGATTAAAAATACTAAACTAATTTATAAAATTCTGAAAAAATTATGAAAAGTACTTTGAGGTAAGCTAATCCTAATAAAAATAAAATAGGGTGAACAACTTAAGGGAATAAGCTGTTAATAGGCAAAAAGGGCTGAATGCTTAAATGGGCAAAAAGGGGTTAAATAATAAATGTTGCAAAGCTATAACGGAAAAGACCCAAGGGCAGTGTGGTAGCAGAGAGTGGTGTTAAAACTAGGTTGAGGTTGGTTGAGGTCAAGGGTTCGAGCCTAGCTCACCCTTGACTTCCCACTTTCCTTAGGTTTTTTATTTTTGAAATTTACTTTTTGGAAAAGCTTTATACAACTAAAATAAGAACTTTTTGTGAAAGAGCTTTTTATAACAACTTAAAATAAGCTAGAAATAAGCAATTAAGGTTGACAGTTAAGGCTTTTTTAACACTAAGTGACAATATAGCTAATTGTTTTGATTTTTTAGACCAAATAAGCACTCACATAAACAAATAAGCTCAAAACAAATGTTAGCTTATCAATTCACACACAAACACACGCCCTCGGTAAAATTCACTCTCAAAAATATATATAATACGTATATTAAACCGGGCAAATATGATCACCCAGGTCGTTTCCCGAACGACTAGTGAAATTGAAACCACGTTTTAGTTCAGATTATGATTTGAATGAAACAAATATATTTTTGATAGATGCTATCCAATACTAAATAATAAAATGAAACAATTTCAAAATTTAATTAAATCCACGCGAAACGGTACTATAAACCTAACTTACAACCATGACGCCAAAAAACCTAAATTCTACAAATTAAATCTTATTTAAAATTTTCTTATTTAAATGTATTCTCAATGACTTCTAAAACGAAGTTTTAAAAAAATTTGAGTGAAAACTGAGGTGAAAACTGAGTTAAAACGAGATCGGGGTTAAAAATTGAAATACAGAGAACGGGGACGAAACCCGTTTCTTTAAAAAGTGGATTTTTTTGAGCAAAATAGACTACGAGAGTGAAACTAATTTTCCTACAAAACTTTTATATAAAAAAGAAAATTTTATAAAAAAAGATTTTTTATTGTTTATGATTATTTTTCTTATTTTTTATCGATTTTTTTAAAGTTATTTAAAGGAAAATAAAGATTAAAAATACTAACTTTTAGTAAAATTCTGAAAAAATTCAAAAAATAGCTTAAGTTATAAGAAACCTAGGAAAAATAAGACTTAAGTCGTAGCTTATAAAATAAGCCACGAAATAAGCTTAACAGCTTATTTAGCTTATTAAACTAAATTGTGTATAAAGGTTTAATGAAAGGATATGAAAACGGATGAGCTGTTGGATCGCAATCTGGTTAAGGCATTGGTTTGTGTGTGGAGGTCGGGGTTCGAGTGTAGGTGGCAAAACCCCTTTTTGTTATTTTTTTTATTTTTTTTTTAATTTTTAGAAAAACTATATCACTTAGAGAATCAATAAGGGGGGACTTAAATAAAGCTATTTTAACATAAAAGAAACATAGCTAAAATAAGTAATAAGCCCTAAAACAGCTTATTTATAAGCTGTTTTCAGAAAGTGAGTGTTTGGGATTGTTTTCACTAAAGCAGCTATAATAGACTCAATATTAAGCTCAATGTAAAAAATAAAAAAGTGTTTAGAAAGCTTACGATGAGCTTAACTCTAATAAATGCAAAAGAAACTTAAGCATAGAATTACTTTTAAGTACGGAATTATGCATGAAACAAGCTAACCTCAGAAAAAATAAAGGATTGAGCACAACAATCGCATTAAGACTATTAAGCTCAAAAGGACATAACTCAGTCTTTTAAGCTTCTGAAAACTAGTTAAGCTACTTATAATCTATCTATTTAAGCTATAAAAACTATTATCTTAAGCTAGAATTAAGATTTTAAGAAACTAAGTATCTAACCTACTATTTTTGGCTTTTTATTGTTTTTTATGACTTTTGACAGCAAAATAAGATAGGAGAATAAGCTAGACAATAAAATTTAAAACTTAATCTATATTAAGCTATACTTAGACTTAACCCTACTTGAATTTAAGCACCTAAAATCTACCTAAACTTAACTAACAACTAGGCTACTAGTGACAGCAGTACAAAACTTTAGTAACTGGTGGCACTTGTTGCACAAGTGCAACTCTACTAGTGCAGGTTTCCTAAGGGAAATCCTGCACTAGACACACTCAAATAGAGTGTAAAAACAAGATGCAAGTAAAATCTAAGCCTTGGAGAGCTTAGATCAAAAATTGCACAAGAGGAATTCAAAAGAAAAATGCCCTGGTGCTAAAAAAACTAAATAAGCCACAATATCATTTTAACTTTAAAACTAAATTGTTCAAAACACTTTTAGACATGTTTTACTTATGAAAACTAGCTGACAAAATAAAAGTTTTTAATATTCTTTTACTTTTTGAAGGTCAAACATGCAATTCAAACACTCTTTCTAACTTGACAGATTTGGTTAAGTATTAAAATGTAAAGTTAATAATAAGACTTAATTTCAGACAATGGAAACTGCTTAAAACTAGCTTAATGATTCATGAATTAACCTTATGAATAAGCAAATATCTAGATCTACCCTAATTTTCTACTCATAATTTTTGGCTTTTTATGGACTTTTTTGGACAGATACTGAAATCAAAGATCTCAATATATTTAGCTAAAGACAGATAAATAATAGGCTAAAGAAGATAAACTACTCAATAAGCAAAATATAAATCAATTAAGCACAAATGATAACCTAATAAGCACTTAAGCAATTCTAATCTAATTAGGCAATTTTAAAACTAGAAATTAAATAGACATAAAAGTAAATAGAAAACTTACTAAAGCTTCAGCTAGAACAGAAGCTTGTGTGCTCTTTAGAGCTTATCTCACAGCTCTAGCTTATCAAAATTGATAAGCTAGTATGGGTCCATGAGAGCCCTTCCATGTTTGGCTCTCCTTCCAAAAGTTCAAAGCAAAGGTAATAAGATTTTAAGCTGATTTTAAGGTTTTAATATGATTAAGGTAAGATTTAGCTTAATAATAAACTTAAAGACTTATTAGCTTATGAGAGCTTATAGTAGCTTAACATAGGTAAATGAAAGCTTGAAAATGAATTTGAAAAAGCTTATGATACTACTAAAACTGAATCTTATAATTCAAGAAACTGATTAAATTCTTAAAAGGGAATTACAAATCTTTTAAGGTAAATTTACATTTAAGAAAAATATAAATTAAAGCTAGACTAGAAGCGAGTGATGACTAAAAAAAAACTCTCCTTTTGTGTGAAAGGTGAGGCCTTATTTATAGACTGAAAAAAGAACCTTCTAGCCCATTTGCCTTCATCAATCATCCACCCTTGATCTTTCTTTCATTGTTGATTTCTTTCTTGAGCCGTTGGATCACATTTGTGGACACCTGAGGATTGCCAGCATGTCATTCTTTGATATGACATGCTGTGCTAGTTTTGTGAGAGGGTCTAGTGCAAACCCACAAACTCTTTGTGTTCTTCCAACGTGAAGTGTAGTTCCATACTTGAGCATATTAGTGAGGGCCTTTGAGAATACTCTTTTTCTAAACCTGCCATCATGTAATTAGACCTCCATGAATTGTCACCCAATTAAAACCCTCAATTTCCATTTGCCCTCTGTTTTCACCATGGTTAAATGTGGAAGGGATGATGAATAGTAAAAAGGATTCGCGCATTTTTTTTATAACTGAAAACAGGTAAAAATGGTTTGAACTTTGGGAAGTTGGCAATTTGAGTCCCTTTCTTTTGTTTTCTCATTTCTAGTTATAAAGGGACTTTGAAATATACAAGTTTGGCCCTTGTGGTTTATGAAAAAGGGAAGTGGGCTAAGGTTTTGGCTTTAGGATCCGGGTATGGTTTTTTTTGGGCCCATTAAGGTTTTTAAAGCCCAATAAGAGGTGAGGGGCCATTAACTCATTCTTTTCCTCCACCTCCCCTCCCCCCCCCCAATGATTTAATCATTTTGGTTTTGTAGCTTATCAGATATCTTTTATTATTAAATTTTGTTAGTCGCAATATTTTCTATTTCACATAGTCCTCCTCTCACACCACACAACACTCAGTGCCTCTCTCTCTCTCACTATCTCGAAGGAAGGATGACCGATCTCGTAGAATGCATCAGAGGAGAGTGAAAACTCTTTGATAGTCGTCACTTTCGCTTTATCCCTTTCTCAGGATAAGATAATCCAGATAGTAGACCTAAGGTGAGTCTGCTGTGAAGTATCTGGAGTTATATTTCAGGAGGGAGGTCTCCTTTATATGATGCGCATAGAAATCGGCTAGTAATATAAGGAAAAGAAGGTTGGAGATCTATCTCGAAGATATTTGCGCAGATAGAGACTTTCTTCGAGAGTGAGTTGGTGTAGTAAAACTAAGTAATTTATTTGAGTTGTAGTCACTGTTTTGTGTCCGTACGTGATCACCTGGCGCTCTCTTCGAGCCGGGCCCCCTTCAACCCCCTTTGTGTTAATCGCGTATCATTCTAGATGTCGAGACTTGTGGTTCCATCATATTTTATGAGAAAACTAACTGTTGGTGATGGGAGATAGGGACTGTAATTGCGGCGAATTGAAAATGAGGTTTAATTGGACATTCATGGAGTCGTATACATGACTGGAAGGGTTAGATATAGTAATCTCAGAGGGCTCTCACTATTATCTCAAGTATGGATCACAACGTCCATCGATGGAAGAAGCACAAAGAGGTGTGGGATTTGCACTAGACCCTCTCACAAAACTAGCACAGCATGTCATATCAAAGAATGACATGCTGGCAATCCTCAGGTGTCCACAAATGTGATCCAACGGCTCAAGAAAGAAATCAACAATGAAAGAAAGATCAAGGGTGGATGATTGATGAAGGCAATGGGCTAGAAGGTTCTTTGTTCAGCTATAAATAGGCCTCACCTTTCACACAAAAGGAGAGTTTTTTTTAGTCGCTTCTAGTCTAGCTTAATTTTAGTCTTCTTTCTTAAATGTTATATTTACCTTAAATGATTGTAATTCCCTTTTTAGTATGTAATCAGTTTTTGAATTAATAAGATTCAGTTTTTTTATTGTATCATAAGCTTTTTTCAAATTCATTTACAAGCTTTTCATTGCCTTTGTTTAAGCTATATAAGCTCTCATACGCTCAATAAGTCTTTTAGTTTATTTTAAAGCTACATCTTACACTTAGTCATATTAAAACTTAAATTCAGCTTAAAATCTTATTACCTTTGCTTTGAACCTTTTGGAAGGAGAGCCAAACAGTGGGGAAGGGCTCTCATGGACCACATCTAGCTTATCATTTTGATAAGCTAGAGCTGTGAGATAAGCTCTAAAGTGCAACACAAGCTTCTGTTCTAGCTGAAGCTTTAGTAAGTTTTCTATTTACTTTTATGTCTATTTATTTTTTAGTTTTTGATATTAGACCTAATTAGATTAGAATTGCTTAAGTGCTTATTAGGTTATCATTTGTGCTTAATTGATTTATAGTTGCTTAATTGAGTTTAGTTTAATCTTCTTTTGCCTATTATTAATCTGTCTTTAGCTTAAATATATTAGATCTTTGATTTTCAGTATCTGTCCAAAAAGTCATAAAAAGCCAAAAATATAGTAGAAATTTTGGGTAGTCTTTGATATCGTTGCTTATTCAGTAGTTAAGTCATGATCATTAAGCTAGTTTTAAGTAGTTCATTGTCTGAAATTAAGGTCTTATTAGTTAATTTACATTTTAGATACTTAACCTACTGCTGTCAAGTAGAAGAGGTGTTTGGAATTGGGAATGTTTTGACCTTCAAAAGTAAAGAATATTAGGAACTTTTGTTTTGGTCAGCTGAGTTTTCATAAGTAAACAGGTCTTAAAAGGGTTTGAACAATTAGTTTAAAGTTAAAATGATATTGTGGCTTATTTAGTTTTTTTTAGCACCAGGGCATTTTTCTTTTGAATTTCACTTGTGCAATTTTTGATCTAAGCCCTCCAAGGCTTAGATCTTGCTTGCATTTTGTTTATACACTCTATTTGAGTGTGTCTAAGTGCAGGATTTCCCTTAGGAAACTGCCAACTAGTAGTGCTTGCACTTGTGCAAAGTGCACCAGTACTAACTTAAAGTTAGTACTGCTGTCACTAGTAGCCTAGTTGTTAGTTAAGTTTAAGTAGATTTTAGGTGCTTAAATTCAAATAGAATTAAGTTTAGGTATAGCTTAATATAGATTAAGTTTTAAATTTTATTGTCTAGCTTATTCTCCTAGCTTATTTTGCTGTCAAAAGTCATTAAAAAACATAAAAAGCCAAAAACAGTAGGTTAGATACTTAGTTTCTTAAAATCTTAATTCTAGCTTAAGATAGTAGTTTTTATAGCTTAAATAGGTAGATTATAAGTAGCTTAACTAGTTTTCAGAAGCTTATAGTCTAGTTATGTCTTTTGAGCTTAATAGCTTAATGAGATGTTGTGCTCAATACCTTATTTTCTGAGTTAGCTTGTTTCATGCTTAATTTCAGTAGCTTAAAAGTACTTCTAGCTTAGATTTCTTTGCATTTATAGATTAAGCTCATCGTAAGCTTTCTAGAACACTTTTTATTTTTTACATTGAGCTTAATTTGAGCTTATTATAGCTGCTTTAGTGAAAACAATCCCAAACACTCACTTTCTGTAAACAGCTTATAAATAAGCTGTTTTAGGGCTTATTACTTAGTTTTAGCTTATGTTCCTTTTGTTAAAATAGCTTATTTTAGTCTCCTTATTGATTCCTAGTATTTAGTTTTTCTTAAAAATAAAAAAAAATAAAAAAAATAACAAAAAGGGGTTGCCACCACACTCGAACCCACGACCTCCCACACACAACACCAATGCCTTAACCAGTTTGCTTCAACAGCTCATCCGTTTTCATATCCTTTCATTAAACCTTTATACACACTTTAGTTTAATAAGCTAAATAAGCTGTTAAGCTTATTTCGTGGCTTATTTTATAAGCTACGACTTAAGTCTTATTTTTCCTAGGTTTCTTATAACTTAAGCTATTTTTTGAATTTTTTCTAGAATTTTTACTAAAAGTTTAGTATTTTTAATCTTTTATTTTCTTTAAAAACTTTAAAAAATCATAAAAAATAGAAAAATAATCAGAAAAATAAAAATCTTTTTTATAAAATTTTCTTTTTATATAAAGTTTGTAGGAAAATTAGTTTCACTCTCGTAGGGTCTATTTTGCAAAAAAATCACTTTTTAAAGAACGGGTTTTCAATTTTTAACCCTCGTTTTAACTTCGTTTTCACTCTAGTTTTTTTAAACTTCGTTTTAAGTCAATTAGAATACATTTAAGAAGAAAATTTTAAATTAGGTTTAATTTTGTAGAATTTAGGTTTTTGGCCTTAAGCTTTAGAATACCGTTTCGCGTTTTTAATTAAATTTTGAAATTGTTGTTTTTTATTTAGTAGTGATAGCTTATCAAAAATATCTTTGTTTCATTCAAATCATAATCTGAACTAAAACGTGGTTTCAATTTCACTAGTCGTTGGGGAAACGACCCGGGTGATCATATTTGCCCGGTTTAATATACGTATTATATATTATATTATATATATTTTTGAGAGTGAATTTTACCGAGGGTAACTTGGTAATTTTCTTAATTGCTCTTAGGTTTATATTATATTGTGATATATTTTAGGTATATAAAACTTATCACACCACTTATTAAGTCAAAAAGTCCATTTAGTTTTAGCTTATTTTCTAAGAGTTGGGAAAACCATTCTGTTGCTTATTTTTTGCTTTTTCTAGCTTAATATTAAGCTTCAATAAAAAGTCCATTCATTAAAGTTGCTGGTTTTGGCTTATGTTTTAGCGTTTTCAAAAAGAAAATCAAAAATAATTTTTTTTTCCAAAAAGAAAGGCCACAGGTTTTGAACTTGTGACCTCTCCTTCATAACACCAACGTTTTAACACCACACTCCACTACCAACTGCCCTTGGGACTTTTTCATTCATAGTTTGTCACATTTAATATTTAAACCTCTTTTGTCCATTTTGCTTATCCGAGCTTTTTAGCTTTTTAACAGCTTATTTGTTTAGCAAATTTTCCAGCTTTTATTTTTCTTAGGTTCTTCATAGTTTAAAGTAATTTCTGTAATTTTTTTAGAATTTTGAAAATTAGTTTAGTATTTTTAATTATTTTTTAGATTAAAATTGTTTTTAATTCATAATAAATAAAATAAAAGTCAAAAAAATATAATTCTTTTTTCTAAATTTTTTATTAATCATTTAGGATTGTTAAAAATTAAATTTGCATTTTTAGGGTTAAAATTGTAGAATTTAGGTTTTTAAGGCTCGGGTTTTGATCCCGTTATCGTTTTTCGTGTTTTAACTTTAATTGCTTTCGTTTTTAGCTTGCCTTTATTTGTTTTTGCATATTAATAGTAGAAATAGAATACAAATCAAAAATCTTGATTATTCAAACATGCGATCACGAACTTAACCTCGATTTTCAATTCACGCCTCGTCGGGAAACGACCCGGGAAGGTTTTTGGATTTTACTTTGGTCAAAAGTAACCCTTCTTAAAAACCTTATGGAATACTTAATCTCTCTTATTAATTGATATTTTTGCAATACTTATTATATATTTACATATATTATATATATATATATAGTAAGGAATTTTCAAAACCAATTTTTGGCGCCGCTGCCGGGCAGGTGTGTGCGATTCTCGTGTTTACGTTTGAAGATTAGTGTTTGAAGACCCTTCCCCGTGAAGTTATCGTTTTTATTTGTAAATATTTTCAAGTAATCAAAAATACCAAAAAAAATTGAAAACCAACAAAAACAACCGTTGTGTCACTTGTAAAATCGGTTCACCTTTAGATTACAAACTATAAGAGAGGTATAAGGAGGGTTGATCCGACGAACTTCGACCCAAAAGGAGAAGATTTTTAATAGTTTCGCGCTTTCCTGCTCCTCCGCTTCTTTGTGTGTTTTCTAGAGAGCTACCGTGCACCTTTGATTTATCGGTCCTAAAAATATTTTCTCTTGTTTAAAATACATAAAAATCCAAAAAATATTATTCTTAACCCCATTTTGTTTAATTCTTCTCTTTATCCATCTTTAATTCGATCATCATGTATGGGTTTAAAGAATGTTCGTCTTGTGGAGCTTTGTATAATAGAGAACATTGTTGTTCAAATGTGAGTTCTGTAGATAATTTTGTTCGTGATCCTAATACGATTTCTTATGATGAAACCCTCAACTCATCTCAACAACCCCCACATAATTATTCCAAGTATGGAGGTTCGTTTGGTGGTCTAGATTGTCGACAATGTACTTGTGAGCGGTGTAGAAGAAATTATACGGATGAAGTTTGTGTTTTATGCTGTTATGAAGTTGAAAAATCATTCATTAATGATTCAAATCCAAATTCTTTCATTGATTTTCTAAATATTTTCAACCCACCTCCACAACCCTAGACGTATTCTTCAAACCTTGACCAAAGACCAAGACTAAGACTCCCTTAAGACCCTCTTGGTGTCTCCTTGACTAGTCCTACATGTA
>BQNB010208628.1:0-10394 GCA_026074375.1 Tanacetum coccineum
CAGAAGTTGCGACTCTAATCACTAATGATTTTGGAGACGGCCTCCCTTCAAGGGATATTGTAGTGGACAGTAAAGATGGTGGTCTTAAAAGAATTTCAGAATTGCATCTATCATATATGGCTCTGCAATATTCATTGTTATTCCCATATGGAGAAGACGGGTTTCATGAAAAGATACCTTATCATACTAACAGAGGAACACGAAAAACAAAGCGCGGCTATGTATCAATGAAGGAATACTACGCTTACGTTATTCAGCTACGAAAGTGCCAAGGTAATACTTTAATAAGAGGAGGGCGCCTTTATCAGCAATACTTGGTCGATGCATATACGGCTGTCGAGGAACAGAGACTTCAATGGACCAGAAACAATCAAGACACCCTTTGGGTAGATCTTTATCATAATCTTAATGACGCTTTTACAAGAGGCGACACCAATGCGGAAGGACTAGGGAAACGGATAAATTTGCCCAGGACCTTTACGGGAGGTCCAAGATACATAATGCAAAACTACCAAGATGCAATGGCTTTGTGTCGAGCATACAAAAATCTAGACCTCTTCATCACTTTTACCTCCAACCCTAAGTGGCCGAAAATTGGCGAGATGCTGGCTTTCATCCGGGGCCAGAAACCCTACGATCGACCGGAAGTAGGCACCCAGATATTCATACTGAAACACAAAAAATGATTTTTTTGGCAAAACTTGCGCAGGTATCCCATCTGGGCCCAAAATAACTGTCAAAACCTTTTCACTTAGTTTTCTTTACTATCTGATAGTTTGTTTGTTGTATTTATAGTTGTATATGTGATTGAATTCCAAAAACGTGGCCTCCTACACGCTCATATTTTGCTATGGCTCGAAGAAGAATAGAAGTGCAAAACACCAAACCAAGTTAATGATATAATCTTAGGGGAGTTACCACCCCCAACGACAGATCCGTAGGGATACAAAGTTGCCACTGAATTTATGTTACGCGGCCCGTGTGGTAAAGGCGCTGCCTGCACTGTTGTGGTAAATGTTCTAAAAAGTTCCCAAAACCTTTTTATTCAGAAACCAACCTAGACGAAGATGGGTACCTAGTTTACCGTCGAAGGGATTAAAAGGTTTAGACAGTAAAAGATAAATTCACGTATGACAACAAGTATGTGGTCCCTTACAACTGATACTTGCTACTTAAATACCAGGCACACATTAATGTGGAATGGTGTAACAGATCAAAGGCCATCAAGTACTTATTTAAGTACCTAAATAAAGGCCCAGATCATGCTACTTTTGTTATACAAGAAAATGTTCAGAAGCCTGCTCATGGAGAACCTGAGAAAGTAGCTGCAGTTGATGAAATTAAAAACTACTCAAACTGCCGATATCTAGCACCGTGTGAAGTAGTATGGCGACTCTTTTCATTTGACGTCCATTACTCCTACCCATCAGTCATGAAGCTGAACTTTCACTTAAAAGATCAGCAAGCAACAACGCTTCATTACTCGCAGAATTTACCTGCACTCCTTAATAGGAAAGAGATCAAAATCACAATGTTCACTGAATGATTTGAGCTTAACAAACGTGACACCAAAGCCAGAGAACTAACTTATGCTAAAATCCTAAAGTACTACGTGTGGCATGACGATGCAAAGATTTAGAAAAAACAAAAACAAAAAAAATGCATAGGGAGAATTTACTATTTAAACCTAACATCCAGAGATCGGTACTATCTAAGAATGTTATTAAGTGTCGCAAGGGGGCCTCACAGTTTTAAAGAACTGATGACAGTTAACAAGAAATTATACCCGACATTTAAAGCCGCATGCTTTGCTTATGGTCTGCTTAATGATAACAAGGAATGGGCCCATGCTATTAAAGAAGCGGCTTTCTGGGCATTAGCCCCACAGCTCCGTGACTTATTTGTGACAATGCTACTCTTCTGCGATGTCAGCAGACCATTGCATCTATGGGAACAAACCTGGGAACTATTATCAAAGGATATTCTTCGTAAGAAATAAAAACTGTTCAAGTATCCAAACTTGCAGCTCACGGACGAACAAATCAGAAACTATTGTTTGGTGGAAATTGAAACATTATTAAACAAAAATGGGAGATCCTTAACAGACTTCTAGGAGCTTCTGTGGCCAAACCCGGCATTGTTAACCCAAATGGACAAACGACTGATCAGAGAAGCCATGGATTTTGACATAAAGACAAGCAAGCTAGAACATGACCAGCTGCATTTGCTATTAAACCCCGAACAACGTGTCATTTACGACCACGTCATTCAATCTGTCCACAATCATAGTGGCCAGTTTTACTTTGTTTATGGGCCAGGAGGAACCGGGAAGACATTCCTATACAAAACTATCATTTCAAGATTACGATCAGAACGCCAGATTGTCCTTGCGGTGGCTTCCTCAGGTACCTACTCTCATTAATTTGGCCTCTTTACTTTAATATTCATAACGAATACCCAAACGTCATGGCAACATGTAACTACATAATTGCTGACTGGCCTATTCAATTACCGCAGGAATCGATTCCATCTTTCTTTTTTACCCCCTTACAGGCGGCGGATTGCACATAGTGTAGAGCTTCGTTGTGATGTTCTCTAGCTAAAATAGAGACTCGAAAACTGGTGGGAAAATAGAACATTGGCATTAAAAACAAAACACCCATTTAGCTGAACTTTTCAGCAGTGCAGTGAATTTTTGGGAGATGTTGATAGATATAGTAGTGAGTATACCCTCTCTCGATATCTTCGCGCGCTCTCGCGATCGACTGGTCATATGCGAACATATAGGGTACAAAAACCCAAAAAAAAGAAACACCATTTTTGGGAGAGTTACAGTTTTGTTAGGCGTTGACTTTAGACAGATTCTCCTGGTCATACTAAAAGGCAAAAGGGCTGAGATTGTTTAAGCATGCATAAACCGTTCGGAAATGTAGAAGTTTGCAAGGGTTTCACGTATCTAGAGTGTGAGAGTCAACGAGTATACTAAAAATAGGGAGATAGATTACCAGAAAAAAAAAGTTTAACAAATGGGTACTAGATGTGGGGGACGGGACTGCGGAAGCCAAAAAAAAGAAGACGAGGATGAACCAACCTGGATTGAAATTCCAGAAGATTTCATTATTAACGTAGCAGAATCTCCTATTGAGCAGATTGTGAACTGAACATTCCCTGAGCGAGCGAATCAATATGAGTGAAAAGTGACGGTGCTTATCTAAAATATAACAACCCGATTTTTTCACAACAATGTAATATATCTCTGTTATATTTTATATCACTTTTTTCTCGGGGTAATCTTTTGGCTTTTCTTTATTATGCATCGTAACTTGGCATATCTTAAAGTTAAACCATGCTCATGCAATTACATATGATCAATGTTATTCGTCAAGAATAAAATCTAATACAAGTCATGTCAATGACCTAAATATCTATTTTATCACATATGTTATTATTTAACGTAGATTCTCTCGACATTAATATCAAATGAACATAAAACCGTAAATGTTTACTGCCAAATCCTAATTTTGGGTAATGTCTAGACATACAAGAAGAATGTACAATAATCTAAGCTCATGTACATAGTAATATAAACATTCATTGGAATATACATTTCCCTTCAAATAAGGTACATGTCTTTTTAAGACAAAATGTACAAGTCATTAAGCATGGCATTTAAAATTAGCTGTTTTTATCTATGTTTCGTAAGAAGGCTTGTACAATACATAAGTACAAGTACATGTCAAGTATACAACTCTTGACATTCATATTCTTTCTCATTTAATGAAATTTAAGAAAACCCTAAACCGAGCTCTGTTTCTTAATATGACCCAGTTTATTGATCTTTATATCCGTTTTAAATCCCAACCACTACTCAAATAAGTTATAATTTCATAATTACAACTTACATATTCAACATTCCATCTTCTTTCTTCATTTTAAACAACAATGGGACGAAGAATTAAACCATTGAAAACCCTAATCGAACCCTAATTGCAAAACACGACAGTTTACTCATTTTCACCTTTTTGATCACAAACCATTAACCAAATTGTAATCTAAGCTCTTAATACAATCCTTAAGATCATTAATCCACCCTTATATCTCCAATGTATACGAAAAAGAACCAAGAAAACCCTAAACCCGTACCATATGAACCTGTGACCTATTTTACTCATTTTTGCCCATTTTAAACCCGAATCACCTATCAATTCTTGTTCATAATCCTTAATACAAGTTTTATGAACATATACTTTCATTATATCCACATTGTGTACACGAAATTGCAAGTTAAAAAATCAATTCGTGCCTAATAGCCCTAGCGAACCGCGGACCTTTATTTGTTGCATTTTTACCCTTTTTAACAAATCCTTTGCAACAAGAAACCATGGTGACTCAGCAACATGTCCCTAATGCAATATTACAAGCACCTTGATTCTTTTTCCATGGTTTAAATTCAGATAAATCACCTCCCTTGGAGGTTAAGGACTGACGCGGCCACAAGATACACCACTCAACCAACTGAAACCTTGGCCTAGCTACTACCATTGTCCTCCATATCACCTCCCTAGGACCCTCCAAACAACTAGATCAGATCATGCCACCTCATCCCTTCACCTGGTCACCAAGATTATTAGGCTATAATATTGCCTTTCGCTTACTCATTTAATCATCCCCATCTTTCTTCATTTATACCTCACTATACAGCAATCTCTGCTCTATAAGTTCCTAAGAAGATCCAAGAGAAATAATCAAGAGGAGTGTTGAAGATTTGAAGCCCCGAAGAAGGAATTTCTAGGCGTACGAGTGCATTCAACCCGAAACGACCCATTCGACTCAATTTTTGATTCTTCATGTCTCTCTAACCTCAGGTTTTTGTTTGATCATACCTGCTTCTTACATTCATACTTATATCCATCATGATATGCATGAATCCATGTTTAAGCGTTTAATCTAAATTTTATGCGTTTTCCTTTTGGGATCCAAAAAACGATCCCTAATACCCTAATTCTTTGTTTTTCTTTGATTAATATTTATTATGGTTTTAGTTTGATTTAATCTTTCCTAAACTAATGTTAATATAACAACCTTATTTATTCTTGAGTAATTTGAATATAAAAACTTACGCGTTTTTCGTTTAAAAACACTAATTTGAACCAGTTTTGATTTTTGGTTTTACGAATCTTGATTTTATACCTTTTTGTTACGTTATATTAATTCCGCACTCGCGCGCGCAGCTTATACTATTAGCTTATAACCCTGAATATATTCATTTGAAGTTTAAAATAAGCTTGCATGGCGTTTGAGACTTGTTTTGCAAAGTTTTCCTTGCAAGAGGTATATATCGTAACTTTCTGAAACTTATAACTAAAAGGACTAAAAATATGTCATTTTATCAAGTTATAACTATAAGGGGGTCTATTCTGTTCACTTTTCAAAGTATAATGGTTTACTTTGTACATCTTTTAAACTAGAAGGACCAAACTTGTAAAAGTGAAAACTCCAAGGGTATATTTTGCCATTTTTCATTCTTAAGGGTCTAAAATGTAACATTTTGAAAAAGTGTAGAAATGTGTTCAAAACCTTATTAGACATAACTTTAATTAACGCTTGACGTGCTTATCATTTTCTCAGTTATGAATAAATACGCTTATACACGATTATGTTATAACTATTATATAATTCATCATCGATATGCTTTTAAAAATCCTGTCCCAAATCTATATCGTACCACAATACTAGGGAGCTTCATACTAAGGGGTTTCATCTTGGTATTACGTTCTGACTGAGTTGTTGGGTTTACGATTTAAAGTGCCCTAGCTCCTCAAACGTTTACTGAATGACTTCTGAATTATGATGGCCCGAACGGTGATACAATAATTCCAAATCTCCAATCAAACTCATAACAATATTAAACTCTTAGAACCAAAGTTCTAGAGTACAATCTTCCTAAGACTTGACATATTTACTCAGGTTGCGTGACGTGGCTGTTTACTATCATTTTGCTATATCAACCTTCCCTGTTAAGATTGTGATAAGGTCATCAGCTTTCATTGTGGAATATTTATTACAACTACCTATCAGGTGAGTTCATAGCCTCACTTTTAAATCTCTTGAATGTTTTTATAAACCCGTGAGGGGGATACATGCTATAAACTATGAATACAAGTGTTTTCTAAATATATGCTATCATATTACTACTTGTGATACGTAATTGCTGACTGGCCTATTCAATTACCGCAGGAATCACTTCATTGCTCTTACCAGGAGGCTGGACTGCACATAGCAGGTTTGTCATCCAACTCGAGCTAGTGGAAAATAAAACATGTGGCATAAAACAGAACACCCATTTAGCTGAACTTTTACAGCAAGTGCAACTGATTATTTGGGACGAAGCACCAATTACCCAAAAAATATGCTTTTGAAACGCTCAACGGGACACTACGCGACATACTGGGGTACAAAAACCCAAAAAAAAGAAATACCATTTTCGGGGGAGTTACAGTTTTGTTAGGCGGTGACTTTAGACAGATTCTCCCGGTCATACCAAAAGGCAAAAGGGCTGAGATTGTTTAAGCGTGCATAAACTGTTCAGAACTATGGAAGTCTTGCAAGGTTTTCACGTTAATTCAAAGCATGAGAGTCAACGAGTATTCTACAAACGGGGAGATTAATTACCCAAAAAAATAGTTTAACAAATGGTTCCTAGATGTGGGGGACGAGACTGTGGAAGCAAAAAAAAGGAAGACGAGGATGAACCAACCTGTATTGAAATTCTAGAATATTTCATTATTAACGCAGCAGAATCTCCTATTGAGCAGATTGTGAATAAAACATTCCCTGATTTCACAACCAGGAAAAGTGACGGTGCATATCTAAAACAGCGAGCGATCCTAACACCAAGAAATAATGATATCGATGCAATAAAAGCCATGTTTAGTAAGTTGCTAGGCCCAACAATCACATACAACAACGCAGATGAAGTCTGCAAAGCATCAACCGATGTCCTAGAACAACAACACCTATATCCCGCAGAGTTTCTAAATACATTAAACTTCCCGGGAATGCCACCTCATGCACTCAACCTAAAGAAAGAACTTCCAATTATGCTCATAAGGAATGTAAACCTAAGTCAGGGTATGTGCAACGGGACACAACTGATCATCACGGACCTAGGCCAGTTTGTGATTCGGGCCCAAATACTTACTAGATCAAACGTAGGGCAGAACGTATTAATTCTGCAGATCACACTCACATCAACACAAACACAATAGCCTTTCATAATGAAACGGCGACAATTCCTTGTCAAACCATGCTACGCAATGACAATAAACAAAAGCCAGGGACAGTCGCTTAATCATGTAGGTATCTACTTGCCAAATCCTGTGTTTAGCCACAGACAACTATAGGTAGCTATATCGCGAGTCACAAGCCCAGACAACCTGAAAATCATGATGACTGAAGATGACGACCCTGGACTAAAGCATAGGACATGCAACATTGTTTTTGTGAAAACCAAGGGGGGGGGGGGGGAGGGTTGAATAGTTTATAAGTTCGTTTTGCTTTTTAAAAGTTTCCTTTTCAAAATACTTAGATTCGAGTAGTATGTTCAACCAATCAAAAATATGAATCAATAAAGTAAATATCTAAACTAATGCTAATTAACAATCACAACAATATAAAGAGATGAGAGAAGGAACAATGAAACCAAGATACCAAGATTTATAGTGGTTCGACTACGAAGCTCTTCTTTGCCCTACTCCACTCCCCAAGTATCCTACTTGATATTTTACTATGTCAACAAGCTCCCTTCAGGCGGAGAAAACCGTTTACACATCGCTTACATTATTTTCTGACACTAAGCTAAATGTCGAGTCCTAATCTTAGCTAGAACCAATCTACAACTTCACATCACTATACACTCACAAGATCTATACTATCGGATATACACATAATCCAAATCACACAATTACAAGATAATTACAATAGATATTTGATACTTAGAAGAAGAGGGAGAGATCACTATATAACAATTCGTTTCTTGGCGAATACGAATGTTCTTCTCTTGCACTTGAATGAGAAGGGAGAGATGAGAAGAAAAGATTAGATCACTTGAAACAAGATCTAACAATGTTAGTGATCAAGAGATTTAGAGAGAGAAAGAGGATTTTAGAGAGAGAAAGTTATCTAAAAACTTTGTGCTAAGAGGTATGATTTTCTGCTGGGAATGGAGCAGTATTTATAGGCAGGAAGACGCAACAGTCACTGGGGGCGGTTCCGGCGGTCCCAGATATATCTGGGGGCCGCCAGGCTTATAAGGGGGCCGCCCAGTAGACTACGCTCCTGTTTTTGTCTTTTTGTGGGGAAGATTGTATCTGTTATTGAACCTTCTATTTTGGGGGGAAATTTAAATTTCAAATTTTAAGTTTTTAATAAAAATTTTCTTTTAATTAAAAATATTTTGTATAATTATTTTCGTGAAATACTTTTGTAAAAATGTGATGGATAAGAGAAAGTTTTTTCTTTGATCACTAATCATGCTTAATGAATTTTGTTTGTTCATTTTCCTTAAGGTGATTTACTAATATTTAGAAATTGAATGATTCGCTTAATATTTGTAAATGTTTATTTTTTATCATAAATCGTTTTTTCATATTTTGTTATTATACAAACATTGAGAGGTCGAAAAAATGTTAAATAACGTTTTTAGACATTATTTGTATTAACAATCTCCCCCTTTTTGATGATGACAAAATATAAACTCATTTTGTATAAAATTAAAGGTTTCGAATTATTAATGAGTTTTTATTCCCATTTCTCCCCTTTTTGTTGAATTCAAAAAGAATGATCGTCGAATTGTTATAGAAAGAAAGAAGTCGACGATATCAAGACTCTCCCTTGATGTATGCTCCCCCTCGTTTGGGGCACCAAGGGATCGATCTTATGAAAATTATTTGCTACAAAACAAAGTTAGAGGTACAAATGCAAGACAAATATCTTTTAATAAGTAGCACTCAAAGCAATTCATGCAAGTTAAGCCATAAAGTGGCTTCATTCATTACTTAATAAGCTCATACAAGAAGCATTGATTTCAATTGAAGCTAAATACGAGATAAGACAAATTCATACTATAATGGTATGAATCATTACAAGATAAAGTAGATAATCATAAAATAAAGACACAATAAGGCATAGAGCTACACTAGTGGATTCTTGAAATGTAAAAGATGCCATAATCAAAAGATGGATGGTCGATTATTTAGGTAGATTAATCATATGAGAATGATTAATTAAAGAGGAAAAAAGATGATGTTGGTGACACATGGTTTGGAGGGGTACGAGTTTGAGGTATGAGACGGGTGAGAAGAAAGTAAACGAAGTTGATTTCATTTCTCAAGGAGTAGAATTGGTGTCTAGTAAACTTGCAACAATGACAAAAACTTAAGTGAAATTCAACTTGAGCATAAGAAGGAGGATGAATTGGTTGCAGTGGTGGTGAAGGTGGTGCATGAATTTAGGCATTAGATGGGTTAGTATGTGAATCAAGGATGGTGGAAATGTTGTGAAGTTGGTTGATCATTTGATCTCTTAGTGGATTGTATAATGATGGTGAAGAAGATTGAAAATGGACTATTAGAGGAAGTGGAGGTGAGTCTTTTTGGGAAGAAGGTGATGATTTTGGAGTGGATGTCTTGCGTTTCCATACTTGTCTTACCGACATTCTTGGTTTTCTAGAGAAGTTGGAATGGTGGTTTGAGCAAGACATTGATGATGAAGGAGAGGAGGATGAAGAAGATGAAGGTGGTGGTGAAGTATAAGAATTGGGTGATTTAAATAATGGGAAAGATATGATAGAATGACAAAGCATGGTTTAGATAGAAGAAGATGCAAAAGATGGTTTAGCTAAACAGGGAAGTGCCAGCTTGAGGCAATAAGTAGGAGGGTCAAAGATACAGAAAAAAAGGCAAACTCAAAAGTTTTGTTCCCCCCTGTCGGCGGTCCCATATCATCAGGCTGTCCCAAATATATTAGGGGGCCGTTGGATATTTATGGGGGCCATTTTCTAGAAAAATAAAAATTTCTAGTCTTTCCTTTCTTAAGTCCAGTGATTTCGGCATCTACCAAATTCAAGAATCAACTAATTTAAGCAAGAATATATGGCCCTAAACTAACATACAAGTCATTTAGCATATAGTAGTATTATACGCATGTCACATTGGTATGTGTTTAATTACACATACCTTTGACCATTAAAAACGAGCTTAAATGACAAAAAACGTACAAAAAATACATTGTATTTGTATGTTTTTACTTATATTGTGCAAGAAACGGATATCCGAGAAAAGGACGAAAAAGCAAGCAAAAACGGACAAAACCAAGCATGGAATGGAAAAGCGTGA
>BQNB010208629.1:0-10394 GCA_026074375.1 Tanacetum coccineum
TCTTTTGTTTCCATCTCCTTTCTTGTGTTCTTTTCCAAGGTATCCTCTTTTGTTTCCATCTGCTTTCTTGCGTTCTTTTCCAATTGCGGGGGAGTATTAGATGATAGATTATTTGATTGGCTACCTTCTAATATTAGTTGATATATTTTTAGATGATTTGTTAGTCAACATGTATTCTAGGATGATTAGATAATCATAAGTAGGATGATTCGATAATTATTATCTGTACATTCATCATCCTTAGTTGTAGTCTAGTTGTCATTGGGCTCAAGCCTGTATAGTTGTATCTATAAATAGTGGTGAAATAATATATCATAACCTACGTGGTTTTCATTGTCTAACAGTTAAGATCCCGATCCTGATCTTAGGATCTTATAATTTTACGATACTGCAAAGCAAAAATGATTTGGATCCTACTTAGGATCTTTGCATCCTTAAGATCTTATAGGATCCCGATCTTGACCATGGGATCTTAAGATCTACTCCGATCCGATCTTACTTTTCTCGAACCACAAATTAAAAATACTACAAATTTATGGGTTGTATTTCGTAGAATTTAAAAAACAACATGTTAATCTTCTTAAACATTTCATAATCATAATTTAGGACAACATTTCTATGAAACATTCATATAATTTTATGTTTACGATATATAATAATTTGTAGATGTGTATAATATTACAAAGACTATTAAGACAATGACATTATGGTATGATCATACGATCATGATCTCGATCTTGCAAAGACAAAAACGATCCTAGGTAGGATCCCGATCTTGAAAACCTTGGTTTGGAGTTAGTAGTTGTTTGGTTTAAGCTTATGTAACAATAACCTATGTATGTGTTTTGTTAAGATGGTAATATCTGATGAATGAATGGGTTACTTATTACGTTTATTGTTTGTGTTATGTTATGAACAAGTATTTGATACTCGCGCTTTGCCGTGGGACGTTTTGTAAACGGTGCTTGAAAGAAATCATAAATACAATAAAAGAAACTAAATGAGACAACCAATTTTTTGTTTATACTTTGCAAAAATAGCTTACATGAATGAATCAAAACTTATTCTTTTGCATAACCAATCAATTTTAGCGCCTGAGGTCGTTTGAAAGAAGACAAATAAGCAATATTTATATCATTTGTAACACCCCCAAAAATGGGTCGCAGCGGAATGTGTTTCCGGGAGCGTTACTTCATAATACCATTGCTCAAGTCATGAGAGAACGACCTCTAACTGTGTCGTTTGAAAAGAAATCTTGGATTGTCTAGACTCCATTGTACATCAAATAAGCCAAGCATCTAATTCACCTGAGAAAAACATGCTTAAAAGTGTCAACATTAAAGTTGGTGAGTTCATAGGTTTTTGTAAGTATATAATTGTCGAACCACAGTTTTGTAAAGTATGTATAACCGTTCCAATCCTTGTATGTTCCTTAAAAATGTATGTATGAATGTTGGAAATCAAAGAGTTGTAAAGTATGCATGAATATTTAAATCCCTAAATAGTCACCAAAACGTATGTATGAGTGTTGTAAATCAAAGAGTTGTAAAGTAAGCATAACCATTTAAATCCCCAAATAGTCACCAAAACGTATGTATAGTTGGACCCCCATTGTTCAAAGTATGTATGGCCACTTTATTCAAGGCAACGTAAATATTCCTGGGTGTATAAAACAATGATTATGATTACTCTAAGTTCATGAAACTGGTGCGTAGACTCATATATATGCCACTTTATTCAAGGCATCGTAATTGTTTGTGTTCGTGTAAATGTTGTGCTCCGACATGCTATAACGTTCGTTTGCCCGGTGATAGCTAATCACCCGAATGGGGCTGTCACACCCGAATAGATCTATTTCATAACATTCGCGATCACCCTCCAGGTAATTCACAGTTCAATCCGCTTAAGCTAATCCGTAATCATTTGGGTAAAAGTAAAGTATGTATTTGTGACCAAAAATAAAGTTAAGTAATGTGTCCCATAGCGAACTATGTAAATGAGTATGTAAACCAATTTGTAAACGAGTATGTAACAAGTTTAAATCAATCATGTAGTTGAATTTGTAAACAAGATGATCTCACCCCAAAAGTTATAATGTATATGTAAAACCAGTAAAGCGTGGGGCTATAAACTCACCTCGAGTGAATGGACAGTAAATGGATATCAAATGAGTGTATACGTCTCGCGTATGACCGAAGGCAACCTAATTAATTATAGGCCGTATGAGTACTAAGTACTATGAATATCTAACACCATATATAATTCTATATAGCTACATCACCATCTAATTGTATTTGAGAAATAATATTTAAATCGCATTTGATAAATAATAATCATGTATTTGTACTCGTATAATCGTATGAATAGTTCAATCGCCTTTGAAAAGTAATATTTATAAAGTTTAAAACATATTAAGTGATTCTAAAATGTCTCGCAAATTTTTTTATTAAACACGAACCAACACTATTCATGTCAGGAAATAGTGTATATGTATAAAATAGTGCGTATCTTCCTCGTTTTAAGTTCGTTTTGCACGTTCTTTACGTCCACGTTTTTGTATATCAAAATATTACATTTTAATATTTCTAGTCCTCTGATGAACAGTACTTTTTACTGTTCATGGACTTTTATAAATTTATTTTTATAAACTTAATCATCGTAAACCCGTAAATATCGTATCTTATTAAAAGTTCTATCTAATTATGATATTTTCAAAAATAAAATACATGATGTGAACAGTAACTTTTATAAAGTTATTTTTATAAAAGTATTTATTATTTTAAACTTGTGAAATTCATAACTCCTTCGTTATTGATTGAAAAATTACGATTCTTAATGTTTTGGAATCCTAAAAATATATAATTTCTATGAAAAATAACCATATGTATATATCAAAGGTGAAATGTAAATAGTTTTTATAAAATTTATTTTATAAAAGCGTTTATTATCGTATAACTTGCAAATGCCGTATCTCCTTAGTTATAACTTAGTTTTTCAAGTTCCTTATATGACTACGATCCTTGTAACATGTAGTATTTGATAAAAATATAAAATGAACACTTTATTTTTTGAATTTGATCAGACCCTTTAAGATTTTTACATAAAATGTGTTTAAAACTTGTTTTTGTAACCTTTTAGTTTAGTAACTTTGTTACAAGTCCTCTACCATGTATTATACCACATGTATTACATACTTAAGGTCCTTAGTCAATCATTTGTTCAAATATTGTCCAAGAATCACAAGATCCACAAGTCTACATACTTATTTGTTCATAAACTTTCATAAGTACACTTTTAAGGTAACTAGTTTATATATACTTTTTATACATAAATCACACTTGTACAATACTTATACTTCCATTCCCACATGATATTAACATCCTCATATAACATAGGTAAAAGTATATCAAACCATACTCAAGTGTAAAAATCCATTTTACAAGTTAATAATTTTTCCTAGATGGTGGATTCACTATTTAACATAATATACATATGAAATCACAAATGTAAAGAGATTACGAGTTTAAGATGACCTTAATGTGAAGTATGATGAAGAAATACAAGATCTAAACCCTAGTTTAGATAATAAACCCAAGCTTCCAAGACAAAGAAACCCTAATTTCCTTCAAGAAACCCTAACTTAAACCTTCCTTGTTTAACCCTTAAAAATGCTTAACTAAACCTTCAAACTGTCTTGGTATATCTTAGATATGTTGTTAGAACACTTGCATATATGGTAAATAAAATTGTATGGATTTTATATAGGTTGTTTGTTTTAGCCGTGGTTTAGGAGGGAGAAACAAACAGAATGAGTGCAATTTTTGCTCAAGGAAATAAAGTGTGTTATCTCTTTACTAGTAGGCATCTATTTATACATCAACCTTAGTCGAAAAAAAAAAGGGGGGGGGGGGTGGGGGGGGGGGGGGGGGGGGGGGGGGGGTGTAAAATTAGGGGGGGGGGGCGTATAAAATAAAAAAAAAAAAAAAAAAAAAAAAAAAAAAAAATATATGGTATATATATATTAAGTTTTTTGGTTTTGGGGGGGGGGGGGGGGGTTTGGGGGGGGGGGGGGGGGGGGGGTTTATTTTGGGGGGGGGGGTTTTTTTATTTTTTTTGGGGTTTTTTTTTTTTTTTTTTTTTTTTTTTTTTTTATTGTGTGGTGATTTGGTAATAGTGTGGGGGGTGGTTTAGTCTGTGAGATTTAAGGAAAGTCTTTGGTCAAAACCTAGTCATGTACATCTAAGGTTTAATGTTGAATTCACAAGTTTATAATTGGTGATGGTGTGCTTCATTCCCCTTGGAAACTTGTATCCAAAATTTTAGGGGGGGGAAGGTGCTAGTTGGTGATTTTTGTTATCTTGTATAAAATCTTTCATTATTTGAAGTATAAGTCATATATATTAAGTGTAGATGTGTAACCTTGTAAAGTGTATGTTCTAGTGTTTTATTTTATGCACAATTTGACTAAAAATGTTAACATAGGTGAAATTTTATAAAACTTTAGGTATTGGGTATAATAATGGGTATTTGTTGAAGCGTAGAAAAGTTTTGGTGGTTCCGGGAATGCCTAAACGTATTTTATCGTGAAACGTAAACACTTTAACGTAACCAAGAAATATAAAATGTACAAAGTTAATAATTCCTCTAAATAATTATCTAACCCTGCCTTGACATAAACATTAATTGCTTGAAGGTCCGTTTATGTTGAATGATAATTTTTAGCTTACGCGATTTAACTTAACGATTAAAATTAAAAGCAAACGCGTACGAGACTAAAAATAAATATTGAAATATATAACGTCGTACAATGACCTAAAATACAAATTGTTACAGTCTTCCCCCGTTAAATGAGCCTTGTCCTCATGGCTTAAGACGCAGCACTTGACGACAGTGCGGTCTTTGTGAAGAGGTGCGGATAATTCTTCCATATGTGATTCAGTTATTTTGTTTTGAAAAAAGCAAATCATCTTTGTTGTTGTTGACCTCAAATGAGACTATTTTGATATAAAAAATGGCAAATCACACGTGATTATGGTGTTGTAGTATTTTGTTATGGGAAAATGTAAATCACATGTGATTTTCTCTTTGTTGTTCTAAAGGGTCTGCCCATCAAGACTTCAGCCATGTCGCTCATGATAAATTCTCTTATGTCTTCTAACACAACAAAATTTGTGATATAGGTAAAACTCCCGACAAACACGTAGACATCCCTAACAATGGCAACTAGGTTCTTTCTCGTCCCCTATAGTCTATCAACCATTATTGTATTATAAGCTTTACGCGAGATAATATTCATTGGTAGAAAAGGGTCGAGATAGGCAGTAAACTTCATAAAGCCTATCATACATTCAAATGCAAGGTCATCTTCGTCAAAACTATTGATTATTCTTTCTCGGCGTAGTGTTCCTGCGTTTTCATATTCACTTAACTCATTAAGAACTTCCTTATCTTCCGAGTCATTATCAGAGTGCGGAAAGGGAGAGACGAGAGGTGTATCTACCGATCCATCATCGGACTCAGGGTCATTTATACTGGTCTCATTGGGTTGGTCGGTGAAGCGATTGAGGAATCGCTCAATATTCTCTAGGCGAGAGTCAACAAAGGCCAAAATTTTCTATAGCTCTTAGAGCTCTTGGTTATATCGTGCACGTAGCACAGCTGGTAGGACAGTACGATTAGGTGGTGGATTCACGTTCTCCATGATGAAGAATGGAATAGTCAATAGGAATTACGAACAAACACACAAAGAAGAGATAGACTACAAGAAAGCTAATATGCGGAATTAAATTCGCACTTGAAAGGATTCAAGCAAGTAGAACTAAGTTAAACTATGATCAGAACCTAACTATTCCCCAGGCGGCGGCGCCTAAAACTTGATGCGGTCGTCGTAGGACTTCTACAAGAAGTTTTACAACTCCCTAGTTAGAGCACCTAATCGTTGTAGTAGTAGTATAGGCAAGACTCGTGGGTTGTTATCGTTCACTCGGGGAATAGGTTGGGAAGGCTTGATCACGGTCTAAAAGAATTCTAAGGGTTGAGAGAAGAATATTTTTGTGTTTTTGTATTTTATTGAAAGCAAGTAAATCATATATATTTGAGAGGTGGTTTGGTTTTAGCTATTAAACTAAATATATTCTACGCTACTGGTGATAACAATAAGATAAAAGACTGTGTTTATTTAATCATGTATTACTCCCTAGATTGCTTATCCTAGTGTTGTTGCCTTGTTACCCTTGTGATGATTTGTGTAACTATTTCCTAAGTCATGAATGAATTACATGAACCCGCCGTCTACTTAGTATTCCTCTAGAGCAATGCACACGTAAGGTAGTATGAAGACTATTACATGGCCCCTAGGAGTACACTAAGTGCATGTGAAATATATTAAAAGTAGATCAACCATATTAGGGGGCAAGGTAGTATGAAGACTGTTACCCAATGGTATCCTTTCTACACAATCATGTTTCCCTAGACATATCAACAGCGATACAGACAAAAGCTGGTTTTCTAGAGCCTAACATGCACATCCATCACAAGAAGCAACACCACTAAGATCTACATTCTAGGTTTCATACAATCATAAATAAACACAATAGAAGGTTTAGCTAAGCATATTAAAGATAAAGCAAGAGCATAGATAGATCAAACAACACATAGACCTATTGAATGCTTAAATAAACCTTAGTTGATTAAAACATGAGTTGGAGGAAGTACAATAGGGTTTTAGGCCCTAAATTCGTCCCTAACAGCTGCTAAACGAACTAGGGTTCGTACCCTCTTTTTATTCTAAAGTTACACACTCAAAACCCTAAATTCGGGTTTGTATATATAAGAAAAACATTGTGATGGCATCGCGTTTTAATCGTGACGCAATCATGAAAGAGAATATTCTAGATAATGGGCTGGGTTGTATGCTCTGACGTCGTCGTGGAATCTTGTGACGTTGTCTTGATCTTTGTGGTGATGGCATCACGTTGTATTTGTGACGCCGTCTCCAGCCACTGTAGAGAAATTCTTGATCAATGTTGGTGTAGGTCCGTAGTCTTGTCTATTTCTTCTCTAAATGAGCCCAAGTCACGTGTAATTCTTCCAAATGCCTTCCAAATGAGAAATACCTGAAAAGGAACGATTAAGTACCTATTTTGGAGGGGGGGTTAAATGACCCCAAAGAAGTGTATAAAATGACACCTTATCAGAAATAGTAACATCCGTACCTTGACAAAGCCATGAAAGGCGATAAGGCTTAGGGTGAGGTTCAGTGGAAAGACTTAGTTTAGAAACTGCAACTTTAGAAATCATGTTCTCACAGCTTCCAGCATCAATGATGAAGGTACAAACTTTCCCACCTATTGTGCAAGTTGAATGAAACAAATTATCGCGTAACCACTCGTCGTTAGGAGCACGACGGGTTAAACAGGACCGACGAAGCACTAACAAAGGACCAACATCACCAGAAACATACTCCTCGTCAGTGTTAGCATAATCATCATATGTCGAGGTCGAATCTATGATAAGGACAGATTTTGACTCATTATCCTCGGTAAAAAGGCCACGATTGCTAGATTTCGAATTTTGATAATTAACTTGGCGATGACCAGCTTCACCACAATTAAAGCATCGCAAACCACCAGTACGTCCCTGTAGGGGAGATGCAGAACCACATGCCGGTTGAGGGGTGGGTTGGGCAGAAGTTTCCCGAGCAGGCTATGAAGAAGAACTTATGCCATTGGTCGAGTTTGCTGGTTGTCTGAAGCTACCTGTGCCACGCCAGTCTAACTGTTTTTCTACCTGGGATGCACATTGTTGCGCCTCAGCGACAGTTAACGGATCAAACATATTCAGAACATCCTGCAATTGGAGACGCATGCCACCAATATATCGAGATACCAACTGAATAGGGGACTCGTTGAGATCAACACGAGCCAAAAAGGTGTAGAACTCGGTGGAATACTCATCCACAGAACGAGAACCCTGACGAAGATTCTGGAACTGCTGGTATAAATCCCTCTTAAAATTATAGGGCAAAAAGGCAGCCCTGATATGCTTCTTAAATTTGACCCAGTTTGAAATCTTCTCCTTACCATGACGAACATGTGTTTATTTCAATTGTTGCCACCATGCTTACGATTGACCATGCAAGCGGATCGTAACAAGGGAAATACGACATTCTTTTGGGACCTCCTTGAAATCCAGAATTTCTTCAACTTGTGATAGCCAATCTATAAACTCTTCCGGTTTAAGACTACCATCGAATTTTGGAATTTCCACCTTGAAACCCTGTTCCCACCGCTGACTAGGGCGTACTGGTGAACGATTCCGGCGACCAGCGAAAGGATTATCATCCGTAACAGTAACATCATCATCATCATGACGGCGCATATACACGGATTCATTTATTTGTTGCGTCAACAATTCAACATGCCACCTCAGATCATCGTTATCACGATGAAATTCAGCGTTTTCACATCGTAACTCAGCAAGATCAGTACCATCGTCATCATGGTTAGCGGCTCGCGGCTGTCTACGGGGCGGCATACCTCAGGATTGACTGGAAGCTGATACCAAATTGATGCAGCGTACGTGGCAAGGAAGAACTTTTATCAAAGTTCGTTGATTCCGTAGAATACTGAAGATTGATAGATTTTAAGGAAACCTCGTTTTTATTAATCAACCAAAAATTGCATCACAAAATTGTCTAAGAGTGCTTAAATACTAAAACCCTATCTTGCTGGAAAAGAAATAAACTTTTAAAAATTACAAAAAGTGTCCAAAACTTATAAAAAATGCGACTTTAGCCCTCAGATGACACTTCCGCAGAAACTTCGGATGCGCCCTTTTCTGCATAAAAACCTCCTCGAATTGCATTGCATCACTTAACCATCTCATCTTCTCTTTGTCCTTTGTGTGGCCTTAAGGAAGAATCTATACATCACATCATCTTATCTTGTTACGTTGTCTCTTAGTTTTGGAGTAAATTTTAGAAATGGTGGCGTATTAATCACCCCCCCAATATTTCTTCGATATCAGACGTGTTTGATTTTTCTCCTCCTATCTCAAAGAATCATTGTAAGATCTACCAAGCTACGCTATTCGTCTTTATTAGGGAGACTTACGCTATTCGTATTTATTAGGGAAACTTGGTCCTGGCGTAATAGATTTGTTCATGCGGATTTTGTGTCTCTAAACTCGATCCGTAATGAAGACATCTGTACTAAAGCTCAACTTCTTTCATTGCTTTGGATCTCCAGCAGAGGAATTAAGAGTTTGATAGATTGGATCACTTGGAAGTCTAACCCGTTTTCTATCTTACTACGAGTGATGTAGCTCCTTAGTTTTTCTTTTTGGGATTTGTTTGGGTTACTTTGTGTTTTAGCTTGTATTCTTTCTTTTTGCAGATTTTCTTCTTGTATATCTGCTATTTTTTGTAGTTCTCTTCCTCTTTTGTGAGGTTTTTTTGTTATAAAAGCATGGCTGTTAAAAAAAAGATGTTGAAGAAACTTGTCGAAAAGGCAATGCATGAGACTTAATTTTATGGTTATTGAGGTTCAGCTTACCTATGTGTTGGATCATTTTCTGAATAGATCTTAACCTTTAGCTTGTAAAGGGTTTGTTCCTTTAGATAATTCTAAAGCAACAATAATAAAACACTGTTTTGAACACTATTGATTATGCAGAAACTAATCAATAATGCTAAGAAGAACAATATTAAGAATCATAAAAGAACTTTATATTATAACTTGAATCTGCCTAGGTTACAGATTACAAAAACTATGATTGCTAATCGATCTCTATTGATCTGTGTAGAACTATATCTACTAACTATGCCTAGGGTTCCTTTTATACACCAAGGAAACCCTAATGGAAGATTATGCATATCCTTTCCTAAGATATCTCATGCATATCTTATAAACGGTACTAACTATTTTATATTAATGGTACTAACTATCTGATCAATACTAACATTTTGTACTGTCAGTACAAATTACAACTAGCGGTACTAACTAGTATAACTAGCGGTACTAACTCAGGAATGCATAATTCCTAACAATCCTCCCCTAAACATGATTGTTGAACTTGTTTAACTTCATGTTTCTTTAGTGTAAACATCTTGTAAACCAGGAGGATGTATCCAAACACTCTATCCAATCTTGATCTGATCTTTGATAAATTTGACATCTTCAGCTATCCATCTTTATCAGCAACATGTCTTCTCAACAACACAGCAACATCCAACTAAGTTGGCTTTGTAGTTTTTGGCAAACTACCAGCCATTAACGGATTTGATATTCCTTTACCAGTAGCCGTTTGCTCTAGGATAGTTAACTCTTCATTTGAAAACATGGTGAGTTATTTACCATACAGTTTTTGGTAAACTGTCAACCATCAACGGAATT
>BQNB010208635.1:0-10393 GCA_026074375.1 Tanacetum coccineum
AAAGATCTTAAACTATATTAAACAAATGTCTCATGCACGTAAGTATTTCCTTCTTCTTCGTTCGAATTACAGTTATGATTTACTTTGCGGTTTCAATTCGGAATGAATCAACAAAACTTAAGCCCGTACGATGATGTACGAAGATCGCGATGCTAGAGAGTGTTGTACGCGGACATCGAAACTCAAAACCCGAAACAAGTCGAAGCGTTTACTTAAACCGCCTGAAGTTGGAGAAATCGCGTGATGAATCGTTGTTAAATCGCTATAACATCAACCCTAAACTGCGAACAAGAACAACCGTGTAAACAGAGAACTCAAATCGCCTTAATGAGAAAATTAAACCGCCTGATTCAATGGACAAATCGCGTAGGATACCAACTCAAATCGCGTAACATGTACTCAAACCGCATCAGTTACCAATCAAACCGCGTAGACAAGCTTTTCAAACCGCCTAAACTTTGAGTTCAAATCGCCTATTGAAACCTGTACCTCGCGTGATAAGGTGAGATCAAACCGCCTTAACTTAAACTTAAATCGCTTGAATAGTAAGTTCAAACCGCATGGGAAATGTAGCTCAAATCGCCTAGACAGTAGGACAAACCGCGTAAAAACCTTGCTCAAACCGCCTGACAAGCTAGTTCAAACCACTTAACCTGTAGACTCAAATCGCCTAATAAGTAGCTCAAATTTCCTAAAATACTAGTCAAACCGCGTATACTATAATTTAGGGCAATGTCCTTTCTTTGTCCTTTTTTCATTTTAAACCCAAACTCAAATCGCCTAAGCTATTTTCTTTTCTAAACCACGACAGAATAAGCACTAATAAGCTTCAATAAGCAGTTTGTAAAGAGAAATACACCACAAAAAGCAATACAAATAAGCTACTAGTAAGGTGTACGAAAAAGTTTAAAGTTTTTTTTAAGGGGAGGAAAAAACAAAGACTCAAAAACACCTAAATAAGCTACGGTTTTGATAAGCTTTAAAAAACTCTAATAAGCTGAGTGTACATTACAAAAAGCCTTGAATAGTTAAACCCTTATAGCTACACACGTTTAGAGAAAAGGTGATAGCTTTAATCGAAATAAGCTAAAACCCCAAAAATAAGTCGTGTATAATAAACTTATAAAATAAGCTATTTAACCCTTTAAAATAAGCTAAAAAAATTAGTTTTATATTGGATAAAAGTGGTTTTAACCAAGAAATAAGCAAATAATCACGTGACAGAGAAGGAAAAAAAATACGTGTATATATAGGAACAAGAAAACAAGAAAATCACAAATGAGCGGTTGCCTAATAATCTTTTTAAACCACACTCAGACACGATATCTACACGAGGCTCTTGATATCACTTGATAGGTTTAATAATGTCACACAATAAGCACTAGAATAAGCAAATAAGCCAGAAGGTGTTTTAGAGAGAGAGAGAGAGAGTTAGAGAGGGAAAGAAAGAGAGGATGGATTATACATTTGCTAAGAGATGAGAAAAAAAATGACAACCAACCCTCCCTAAGATGCTAGGGAGGGGTATATATAGGGTCTTGGACACCTATGTAATTTCCATGGGCCAAGCTCGGGATTACATGGGCTTAAGCCAAGGACACATGCAATATTAGATTAAATAATGAGCCCGATACCCGTTCTAGCCTATTACAACATACATAATATAATGACTGAGACTTCTTAAATGAATGATCGAGACTTCCTTATTCGACTCAATATTTTGAGGCTAACAGTTACCTACTTTGGTAACTTGAAGGGTTTCGTGAGTTTCAATAGGGGAAACCATAGTATCCGTTGAGTCACAAGCATAGACAACTGACTTCAAATTCGAATAGCATACCATAGTTTAGTTGTGTAGCCCCAAGTTATAGTTGGTAGATGGGAAACATTCATAAAGAAAAACTTGTGATCAAAACCCCCTTGATTGAGCGTGTTTCTTATTAATTCGCTGCGTGTTATCAATCATTGTTATTATTCATCCTAGATATATAAGATCTAATCAATCTTGAGCTTACAACGATTCTTTAGACTTTTAACATGTGGTATCAGAGCGGGTTGCTCTTGATATCTAGGATCTACAAGGTGTTATATGTCGAAGAACGAAGTAAAAACCCTAATTCATGTATTTTTTATTTTTCGTAACACTATTCGGGCGTTCTTTGGGTAAAACGATGATAAATCGTTCGTTAACTGTTGGATCGTCATTTAACTGGAGGTTTTATACACATATAGGTACTATCTGACCAGAGCAATCTTTGATTTGAGTCTTTAAATTAAAGATATGATTTTTATAAAACTGCTACAGAAAAGGTATTTTTAAAGGTTTTTGTTTTTCAAGAAAAACTAGGGTTACTTCCAAACCCTAGCTCATTCAAAACAGGAAAGTGTGTGTAACTGTGGATGAATGTGGCATATTAGGGTTTCTCATAAACCCTAATTCGGGCAGATTACATGATCACACATACATGATCAAGCAGCAGCAGGTGTGTTCATGCAGCAGGAAGGATGATTTATGGTGATTTGTGTATCGTAGTACAAAGATGCAACATGTTGTGATTTGTTTTCATGGTCATGATTATATCAGCAGGTTAGAATTATGATTGGATATTGCTGGATGATATAGCAGGTATTAAAGATTTGTGCTATCGTATGTGTATATGATCTGGCTATGAATGGTTTGTGTATGATTTTGGAAAGCAGCAGCAAAAATTAAACCCAGATGATTATGGTTTTTATCAGTATTTATTCTCTTAATGACCATAACTATGATACGTAATGTGTTATGTGCTTGCCTGTTATTGAAGAGATTTGTCATGGAACATGGTAAACACAAGTAATTGAAAGTCGTAAGTTATTAGCCAACATGGGATGGAATATATTAAAGGATGATCATGTTAAGATGGGCTGCTGGTTTCCAATACAATATTTGGTGCTGATTATAAGATGCATTTCAAAATGTTTTCCTAGTACTCGCCATTACAATTATTAGTTACTGCTCGATAATAATTTTTGTGATGTCAAGATTGCAACAGTTTAGCAACAGATTAGAGACAAGCAAAAGCGTCCACTCATACCAATGAGAGGCAGGAGAAGCAAGCAGTGACACTTTAGTGAGCAGCGTTAGTGACAACCAGCTGATGGTTCAGCAACATTAAATGTGTCACTAAACAGAATGGGAGGAAGAGTCAAGTAATTTGGGAAATTTTAGCAACGAATTTGGTAACAAAAAAGGGTCGCTCACTGGTAGTTTTGATAATACCGCTTTTTGAAGAGCAGTTTTGACCGTTAGTAGCTAGTTTGTAACGCTAACTTTATCAAATATCGGATAACTCACAGTTTGATCTCGTATAGATGATAAATTAAGCTCGTTTTTGGGTATTATCATGAATAAATTTAGTTTTATGCTTATTTGATTTGTAGTTGATTTCCAACATATGCGTTGTCTTATACATATCTTGAAAAGGTTTCCAATCCCCTTTTAAAGATAACTTGTTCGTGTACAATCTACCTTATGATGCTTACTGCGTACATTTGCTATCACTTTAAGGAGTTACGTTATTGTAGCTCAAATGCTCATATAGAAGATGGGTGATTTTGTCAAAGAGATTGCATCTACTTATATTTTGGTCAATAGTATAAAGATTTAGACGTCATGTGAATAGTCAAGACATAAACAGCAAGTATTGGAAATTCTACTTCTTCACATATGGGTTAAACTCATTTTTCTTCATAAATAATTACCACTTTGGAGCCTACTGAGTTCGAAGAATTCAAAGAGAATGGTTAGCATACTTTCAGGAAGCTTAGTGTTAACATTTAAACCATCTACAGTCCAACTCAGTGGAAGTGTTTACAAGTTGCATATCTTCAAAGACCCCTATTGGATGACGACAAAAGGGAAGAAGATTACAGTTTATTGATTTGCAGCTTATTTATATGTGGTGATATGATACAAAGGAAGCTTGGAATGTTTGTTTCATTCCAGGGAGATGATTACATCACACTTCATCTATTTAACGGGAAGTTCGTACACGACTTTGTTTGTTTTGTCATCATCAAATAGGGAAGATTGTTGGGATTCCTTAATTTGAATGAGACAAAATAATAAAGAAATGAAACAAAATGGATCAAAGTCGTCCTTAAAAAAAATCTACAAGCTGGTGAGAAAATGAAGATTTGGTTTAATATTCTACAGGGGATAATGTTTAGGAAACATATTAATAGTGTTATTAAATGTAATTTAAAATAGATTCCTTTATCTATTGATTACATCTTTGTAAGTCATGATCTCTCCTTATATAGAAGTGATCATAAGACAAAGATTTAGATATTCCATCCATCAAGAAAACATCGACAGATGAGGTTCGAATATAAAAAGGTGTGTGTGTGTGTACACCGTATTTATTATACATAAGCCACAGTCGACCTGATTACAGTCGAATAGTACACCATAGTTTTTAGTTTGGTGTAAAGCCCAAGTTATAGTTTGGGGTAATAGGAAGAACATCAATAAAGAAAACCTTGTGAAACTTTGATCATGTCTTTATTATCCGTTGCGTGTTATACAAAATCCATATGTTATTATTCATCTTAGATAAATAAGAGTCAATCAATCTTGAGCTACAAAGGATCTTTAGACTTTCAACAAGGATGGATTATACATTTGCTAAGAGAGGAGAAAAAATGACAACCAACCCTCCCTAAGATGCTAGGGAGGGGTATATATAGGGTCTTGGACACCTATGTAATTTCCATGGGCCAGGCTCAGGATTACATGGGCTTAAGCCAAGGACACATGCAATATTAGATTAAATAATGAGCCTGATACCCTTCTACTACTACCTATTACAAACAAACTTAAATATTATGACTGAGACTCTCTTTAAAATGAATGATCGAGACTTCCTTGTTCGACTCAATATTTTGAGGCTAACAGTTACCTACTTTGGTAACTTGAAGGGTTTCGTGAGTTTCAATAGGGGAAACCATAGTATCCGTTTAAGCTCCATTGAATCAACCGATCACACGATAAGAGGTACAAATATTGTATATATATGATTAATGATATAAGACATACGGATCCATGTTGATGACCTAATTCTGCTGCGTTTATATATTTTTATTCATATGTTTAAATGTAAAACTCCAATAGATCATTCCTGCTATGAAGGCGCTGATCAAATGCTGATCGTTGAGGCCTGAGATAGTTATGGTTTCATTGTTGAACACTCAGTGAAGTCTTCGAAGGACTCGTTGGTGCTTTATCTTGGAAGTTGCAGGTTGATGAAGTTTCATGTGTAGTTTTGCTTTGCCTAGAAGTTGGAGAGGAACTTGTCCTTCAGGGGTTCCTGAGTCAGGGATGGTGCAGGGCAAGCATTACTTTGGGGTGATGCAATAAGTAGGGATACCAAGGTGTCTCTATAAGCTGGGCTCATGGTTATGTTAACCTGAGAGTTTGTAGTGGGTGGTGGAGTGACCTTATTGCTAGGTATATGAGTATGCAAAAAAGAATAGTTAGTTGGATACGCGTTTACCTGGTAACTAGCCAATCTATTTCTGCTGCCATTTGTTTGATGAAAGTCATTATGTTCCGCATGACATGGATGTACTATGACCCATCTCTTTGTTGTACCATTGAGCCGAATCGGTTTGAGATTGGCGTTGTGAAGTCATCCACCCGTGACTGTACCTTGGATCCCCCTAAGCTTCCCTGACCTCGACTATCTTGAGATTGGGTGGTTGGAGGTGGCCTGAGAACTTGTTGTTCATTGTGAGACCGTGCAGGTCCTTCCTAGAAAACTGTTGCATGAGGACCGACATGGTCATTCGATGCATGCACCTCTCCTGATGATCTTCTTGTGAGGTTTCTTTCTAATTGATGGCCCTTTTCAAGAACTTGTTGGTTTTCCTCAAGGTGGGTGAGGTTTCCACTTGGATGGGTCTAGAGTGGTCGTTTGTCAGTTTTGAAATTTGAGGTGGGGTTTCACCGGTCATTTTTGGTTAAGAAACTGAGTTAAAAGAAGAGAAAGTGGTGTTTTCAAGCCCTTTTCTGTATGAAAAGTAGTAAAAGGAAGGCTTAAAATTTGTAGTTTTTTGTATCATGTCTTTAACGGATAACGTCATGTTTACGTATGGTATGTAAAACGTTATTAAGGAAGGATTTGGTATGGTTGTGTTGTTTGGTTTTCCGTGTTTAACGGTAAGGAACCGATGGTATGATTGAGATCATAAAGCTCGGGTAACACTTAAACAAACCTTCTTTGTAGTGTGTGGGAGTTACTTTGTGTAAAGGTTATGCCAAGTGTATGAACTTACTAGGGGAAGTTGTGAATGCTTTCTATTTATATTGAAGCATTAGGGTTTAGAGATAAACCTTTTAAGGAGTGATCAACGGCTGTGAGAAGGTCACCCATTGATCATCCAGCGAGCAGACAAGGAGGACATATGTGACCATTCTCGTTGGCTCGTACAATTTGGTGTTGGCCGTGCGCCCGAATATCAGGTGTTAGATGGTATATCCTTAACTGTTAGTGACCGTTGGGGGACAACACTCTTTACATGGAAATTACCAGGTGTAAATTGGGCTTGTGAGTGGGTTGTCATCAAATAAATGCTGATGGGCTCTTGTATTGAACTTGATCCGAACATGTTATTAGTGGGTTTGAGCAATTAATATTGATACGTTATTTATTAACATCGATATAAGAGTATTTAATTTATACAAATTTTATAACTTTTGACTGGCCTTTAATAGATGTTGTGAGCTACATGAAAAGTCACGTATCCTTGTTTTACTTATATCTGCAATATATGTTCATTAGTATAAGTAGCTTGCTTTCACGCAATAACATGAACGATTTCAATTTCAATTTCACTCGGAAAATTTTAAAAACAAAATCAAACAGGAAGTATTGAAATCATATAGAACACATAAATAATACTTTTAAAAAGATTTTATGATCATCTTTTTTCAGATAACTATGAGAAAAAACAACAACTAGACTGTTCTTACCATGCTAAGGAAAATTAGGAGAAGAGATTCAAGGGGGGAAATTGATTTCAACTAAAAACCAATAGACAATTGAGTCATTTTTTCAAGAAAGAACCTCTCAATAAATATCTTTCATGTTATATGATATATTTAAAGGTATTTTTATTATATTTTATATGGGGTTCTAATGAAATTACTCAAAAAATGTATTATCTTATAATTTTGCGTTTTATTATATTTGCCCCTATCCCCGATTCGGGACCGGCAGACATAATTTATTATCTTTGAGAGGTTTTACAATATAGAGTATTAATTTATCGTGTTTCTACTGTAGCTCTGCTTTGCACGCTATATCATGATTCGATTTCAATTTCAAAATTTCTCTCGGGAAATATCTTTTATATAAAACAAAATCAAACAGGGAATAGTATTGAATCATATAGAACACATTAATAATACTTTTTTTAAAATGATTTTTGATCATCTTTTTTAAGATTAAACTAGGACTTCGTTTCGGTATAAAGACTATAAATATTAGATCGAGATTGTTTTGACTTAATACAATGGTGACCTTAAAATTAGACCTAAACCATTTTTTAAGGTGGACAAGTGGATGTCATTTATTCCCTCTCCTCTTTTTGCACCCTAATTAATTTTGTGTTTTGTATATATCTAATTTATTAATATACTAAAATTAGGTTCATGTTTTTGGAATACAAATCTAAAAAGAATTTAGCGGTTTCGTTTTGTTCTGATTGACGTTTTAACATGGTTGGACCTTAGATAAACTAAAACAAACGTTTCTGTTGATAAAGGTTGCGGTTGGTATTAAACATGTTTACCACCACGTCATTCAGCTTGTAACGATTTTAGTTATTTTATATTAATCCGAAATAATGTTTAGAATCAAGAGTCATACCATCGAATCATCAAAACATTTTTAGCTTTAACATTTGAAAAATGTTTAAACTAGATTAGCAAATGCAAATTGAGGCTAATGGTTCAATGGTGTAAAAGTGCAATTTAAGGTTATGAGTCCAATTTTAGAATTTTAAATGTACATTTCTTTTTATTTGGGAAATATAAATTTGTTGTTTAACAAGTATTGAAGATTCGCGCTTTGCTGCGACGGGTCAAGTTATTGGGTCGAATTTGTATATAGCGTAAGTGGGGTAGTTTTTGTAATTTGATACATAGTTTGAGGGCTATTTTGTAAATTTAAACGGGCCGGGTTATTTTTTAGGACAGATTCTTTTTGGGCTTGTTTTGGCCTGGTTATGTTTGGGTCGGGTTTTTTGGGCTTGTTTTGGGCTAGTTGGCTAAGTGGGCTAATGGTGGGTTATAAATGGGCTAGTATTAAAAAATGATTATTTGATTAAAAAATTAAGACAGCATTTTGTTGTCTTTATTTGATTAAAAATTATAATGTCATACTATGTAAAAGTTTACGTAAATAAGTTATTTAGTCGTAAGTTTACTTGCCGACGACAAATCACTTAAGGTATGAATATGGCATTATAAAACGTAGTTAATGATCAAAGAAAAATATTTTTTTCTTGCATTCAAAATTAATCATTTACATGAACAATTGCTAATCAAATGATTTTAAGTAAACATATGATTAATTATAAACTAATTATATTAATTAAAAAGACAAAATAAGATTAACCATAAATGAAAACAATATTTTCAAATCATTGCAAATCTAGAAAATCTTTTCTTTTTCATGTTAAGAAATATTTTCTTCTAGAAGAATCTAAAATATCTGATGATTATTAAGGTAAAAAATATTTTGTAAAGACTTGGGGTTAATCACTAAAATACAAAATAACAGCTAGATGCCTCACACGGATCTACCATAACCAAAGACAGATCCAGGCTACGGCAGATCTGTAGATCCGTGTAGTTGACTTCTTGGCCAGATCTTGAATTTCAAAATTGCCTATAAATAGGAACCAAATGTTTCATTTGCTTCACCCATTTCTATCTTTTCTCTTGCATATTTAGTTTCTCTCATACATTCTTTGATCATTATACTTGATATATAATCCATTAGAAGTGATCCAATTTTTCCACTCGTTAGTGAAGAACACAAAGAAGACTTCAAGCTTCAAATGTTATTAGTTTAGTTGAGTCATCACACTTGTGATATCTATCCACCTTTATCTATTTGTCTTGTGTTATCATATGTGTATGATTGGTTGGTATTTTAGGCCTTAAATACGTAGTGTATTAGATTGGTTATATCTCGAAGTAGAACTTAGTATTTAGCTTAGTACTGGAAAAAGTGTAAGCGACGTGTACGATTTTCTCCACCTAAAGAGAGCTTGTTGACACAGTGAAGAAAACTCTCAAGTTGGGTACTCGGGGAGTGAAGTAGGGCGAAGAGGAGCTTTGTGACTCATTTGTTTATCTATTTCATTTAGTTCTCTCTATTGTTGACACCATTGTGTTGTGATGATATCCATGATGTTACGCCTCGTGTTTTCGCCTAGGCAGGGTGTGACAGATTGGTATCAAAGCCTTTGGTTATAGAGAAGTAGGTGGTTGAGCCTAGACTATAACCCAGGGGTCCTTCATGTAGATGCATTTAGGGCTTAAGTGTTTAATTAAAAATGGTCAAAACGGGGCTTTTCAAAGCTATTGATTCTTTAATTCCCCTTGATGAACACTTAGCTACTTTTCGAGGTAATTAGTCGAGGGGGATTGAGATTCTTGGTTTTCTAAAGTGTTTACTTATGGCATTGCGTGAGGACACGACAATAGTTTAGTATGGGGGATTTTGGTATGTGCTTAATTATACATACTTTTTACCTAATAAAACGAGCCTAAATGACCAAAAACGGACATAAAATGCCAAAAATATGCTTGTTTTGTGTTATTTACTGTGCATGTATCGGATATTTAGAAAATGACAAAAATCAAGCCAAAACGGAACAAACCGAGCACGGAATGGAAAAGCGTGAAAGGTCAAAGTCAAAGTCAAAGTCAACTAGTCAAATCCGAAGACGAAACCGAAAAAATCTTATCGGGCCAACCCGTACCCAACTTAATGGGCCGGATCAGCCCAATATGCTTATTTAATGATCAAAAGTCCAAAATCCCTTTTATATTAAACCCGGCGCAAATTAAGCCCAAACAAAAGCCCACTACCATTAACCATAATCCTATTAAAACCCATTACACAGTTAGTCCTTATGACATTGCATCGTTAGTCCTTAATGACTAACCTTGTTAGTCCTTATACCCATAACACCCCCTAACCCCGTTAACTCTACACCCCCTTATACCCCAACACCCTTTTCACCCTTAGTCCTTTTTCCACTTTTATACCTTTAACCCTGTTACCCTGTTAACCCAAAACCCAAAACCATTTTCCCGCCTAAAGCACTATTCATCCAT
>BQNB010208638.1:0-10393 GCA_026074375.1 Tanacetum coccineum
AATGCCGACTAAGATTGAGCTAACACTAGAACAATCACAACAAGGTGTTAGTAATGACGTCTTGGTAAGCATTGAAGGGGTTGAAGAATGAAAAAGAAATGTATGGATAAAGGGTGAAAAGAAAGAAGCCCTCCTTACACCTTAGGCAGAAACCGGGTCAATACATAATCTATCAAAATCACAAAGATGATTGTTGATATAGAAGACGACATCATGGACCCAGTGATGCAATACACAAGGGAGGATACTGCTGAGGCCGAGTTACCACCTCGTAAGAGGTTATGTCTGACTACTCCTACATCGAGGAATGAGGTAGGAGAGAGTTTGACTGCTGCTCCTAGACCTATTGGAGGTCATAGAGCGGATTATGGGTTTATCGGCACTATAGATGCCGAGATCAGACATCAGAGAGCCAAGGAGGTCGGCTATGGCATTAGGAATGTTTGGGTAGACCCGACAAAGGCTGTTGAGGAGGTAACACTGACGACCCTCAAGGGGGTCAATGCTAGAGTGACCGAGCTTGCTATGGTTTAGGAGCAGGACATACAGGATATTTATGCTGTGATAGATGATACTCAGGATAGGCAGACTCAGTTATTTCAGAGAGTTAATAGATTAGTTGAGGATAGACAGTTTCACTATGAGACTGCACGACTGTTAGATCATGAGGCCCTCATTTCCCGAGAGGCTTGGGCACATTCTGTTAGGTTGAGTTCGGCAGTTCACTATGAACTACAAGCATATAGGACTTATACCCAGATGCATGATTACCGTATCGCCTCACTGGAGTCACTGATGACGACATTGATTGCATAGGTTTCATCACTACAAGGACAGTTGTCAGCATCATTAGGACAGATTCAGGCACTTCAGGCTAGAGATTAGACTCATGTAGATGATCGTGAGGGCGTTGGTAGTTCTGCCTAGGTTTACATTTTTCATGTCGTATTCATAGCTATCATGATGTTAGCCGGCTAAGTATTATGGGTTTTATGCCTAGCTAGCACGGCAGTAGGACTTGTATTTTCATTTCTTGTATCAGACAATCATGTATGTTTTCCAATTACATATGATGTGTTGTATTATGTCATGTCAATCTTAATTATGTTATGTGTTATGATCTCAGTCATGTTATATAATCACTGTGTGATGTGATCTTGTTATATATATGTTGTACCCATGTCATGTTGTGATGTTTATGAAAACTCACATGTTTTATATTATTGTGATTTAGAACAATATGCCACCAAGAAAAACCTCTACTACCGCAAGGGCTGCTGCTGCGGCTGCTACCCCTATGACAGCAACTGCTATTGAACAGCTAATCGAAGCAAGAGTGTCTGCGGCACTTGCTAATCATGAAACTCTTCAAAATAGCACTAATGGTCAGGGCGACGGAAGCCACAATTCTGACACTGGAATTAGAGGAACTGTACTCACTCCCCGTAAGTGTATGTACAAGGATTTTCTGAATTATAAGCCCTTACTTTTAAGGGTACTAAAAGAGTGGTTGTGTTGTCACAATGGTTCGAGAAGATGGAATCAGTATTCCATATCAGCAACTATGCTGTAGAGAACCAAGTTAAGTTTGCTACATGCACTTTCCTTAAAAATGCTCTAACATGGTGGAACTCCTACATGAAGACTGTCACTTAAGATGTTGCTTATGCTATGGACTGGAAGGCACTAAAGAAGATGATGATAGTCAAATACTGCCCTAAGGGTGAAATCAAGAAGTTAGAAATTGAGCTCTGGAACCTAAAAGTAAAAGGTACACATGTCGCAAGTTACGCTCTGCATTTTTAAGAGCTTGCACTAATGTATGAAAGAATGTTCCACAAGGAATCGGAGGAAGTTGAGAAATATGTTGGTGGACTTCCTGATATGATTCAGGGAAATGTAATGTCATATCAACCCAAGACGATGGAGAAAGCAATTGAGTTTACCAATGATTAGATGGATCAAAAAGTCCTCACTATGACTGAAAGGTAAGCTGAGTAGAAGAGGAAGTTGAAATTTAATGCTGGAAACAATCTGGGGCACCAACAACAATACAAGAGACAGAACACTAGGAGGGCTTACACTGCTGGGCCTGGTGAAAAGATAGAGTACACGGGATCATTTCCCTTGTGTACCAAATGCAACTATCACCACAAAGGACCACGTGCTCCCAGGTGTAATAAGTGAAGAAGATCTATCATCTGGCTCGTGACTGTAGGAGTTCTGGTCCCAATGGTAATAATAACAATCGTGGGAACTTTGGGACAACTTAGAATGCTATCACTTGTTATGAGTGTGGTGTTCAGGGGCACTTCAAGAAAGACTGACCGAAGCTAAAGAATGGAAACCGTGGTAATTAACGTGGGAATGGCAATGCACCAGCCAAGGTTTATGTGGTGGGCAATGCGGGAACAAACCCAGACTCCAACGTCATTTTGGGTACGTTCCTTCTAAACGACTGCTATGCTTCTATCTTATTTGATACTGGTGCTGATAGAAGTTTTATATCTACTACATTTAGTTCCCTAATTGATATCACACCAACTATATTAGACCATTATTATGACGTTGAACTAGCCTACGGGAAAATAATTAGGATCAACATTATCCATCGGGGTGTACTCTTTAAAATTCTTTAAGTACCTTACCATTCAACTGTTAACTTAATAACCCTGTAGAACCTTGGTGCTCGCCGATGTCATCTAATCAGTATGGATTGGTTGTCAAAGTTCAAACGTCGGTCATTGATTATACGAGAAGACTTGTTCGCATCCCTGGGGAAAGAAACCTAATTGTTCACTAGGTGACAGAAGTCATATCAGGGAAACGGGCATTGTTTTGAAACATCATTTCGCGGCACCAAAACTCTCAGAATATATATCTGAAAAGGAGCATCATGTCTTTTTGGGACCATGTTTACTACGAAGCGAGACTGAAGACAAGTCGGGGGAGGAACGCGACTTGAGGATAGTTTCCAATCACTTCCGAATTTTCTTCTGAAGTATTCCCTAAAGATTTCTGGGTCTTCCATCGACTGACAAGTGATAATTTCCAAATCATATTGACTGCTGGTACTGCACGGTAGCCGAGACCTCGTATCGTTTAGCTGCTACTGTCTGAACAAACATCGAAGAGTTATCGGAGTAACAAAAAAAGACTAAAACAAAATAATCCTAAAAAAAAAAACAATGCAAGAAAATATCGACAAGGGCTTTATAAGACCTAGTTCTCTCACTTGGGGAGCTCCGGTCCTGTTTGTCAAAAAATATGGACGGATCATACTAGTTGTGCATTGGCTACGGCGAATTTGGATTAAGCTGGACGGTGGACAGAATCATGCACGCACCTCTCCCAAGGATGATGATTTATCTTGAGCAAACTACAAGGCATCCGTGTTTATTTGAAACTATAGACTTTGCACGTCGGGTTACTTCTACTCTCAGGCTTAGACGTTTCGAGACAGCCGAGCATCATCTTGCCCAAACACCAAAACTCAGAAATATATATTAAAAGGACATCATGTCTTTTTGGCACATGTTACTACGAAGGAGACTGAAGACAAGTCGGGGGAGAAGCGACTTGAGGAAGTACCAATCATTCGATATTTTTCTGAAGTATTTCCTAAAGATTTACTGGGTCTTCCATCGACTCGACAAGTGAAATTCCAAATCAATTTGATGCTTGGTACTGCACCTGTAGCACGAGCACCTTATCGATTAGCTCCTTCTGAAATGAAAGAGTTATCGGAGTAACTGCAAGAAATATCCGACAAGGGCTTTATAAGACCTAGTTCCTCACCTTGGGGAGCTCCGGTCTTGTTTGTCAAAAATAAGGACGGATCATACTAGATGTGCATTGACTATCGGGAATTGAATAAGCTGACGGTGAAGAATCATTATCCTCTCCCAAGGATTGATGATTTATTTGAGCAACTACAAGGATCCAGTGTTTATTTGAAAATAGACTTGCAGTCGGGTTATCATCAGCTTAGAGTACGAGAAGAGGATATTCCAAAGACGACATTTAGGACTCGGTATGGCCATTACGAGTTCTAAGTGATGCCATTTGGTTTGACAAATGCACCTGCAGTATTCATGGACCTCATGAACCGAGTGTGCAAACCATACTTGGATAAGTTTGTAATTGTCTTTATCGATGGTATACTAATCTATTCAAAGAACAAGAAGGAGCATGAAGAGCATCTTAAGGCAATTCTAGAATTGCTCAAGAAGGAGGAGTTGTACGCTAAATTCTCTAAATGTGAATTTTAGATTCCTAAAGTACAATTTCTCGGCCACGTAATTGATAGTCAAGGCATTCATGTGGATCCCGCCAAGATCGAATCCATAAAAGATTGGGCATCTCCTAAGATTCCAATGAAGATTCGTCAATTTTTAGGTCTTGCCGGTTACTACCAAAGATTCATTGAAGGATTTTCAAAAATTGCTAAGCCAATGACCAAACTCACTCAGAAGAAAGTCGCCAAGCAAGAAGCAACTTTTTAGACATTGAAGGATAAGTTGTGTAGCGCACCTATCTTAACCCTCCCTCAAGGAGCTGAGAACTTCAATGTTTATTGCGATGCGTCGCATAAAGGATTGGGTGTGGTATTGATGTAAAATGAGAAGCTGATTGCTTATGCATCACGATAGCTGAAGATTCATGGGAAAAATTATACTACCCATGATTTGGAACTTGATGCAGTGGTGTTTGCTCTAAAAATTTGGAGGCACTACTTGTATAGAACCAAGTGTACGGTGTTCACAGATCATAAGAGTCTACAACACATACTTGACCAAAAGGAGTTGAATATGAGGCAACATCATTGGTTAGAGCTGCTCAGTGATTACGATTGTGAGATTCGTTATCACCTGGGGAAAGCGAATGTTTGACGTATGCTAGAGTCAAAGCTGAACACCAAAGACCATTGGGATTGCTGGTACAACCCGAGATACCTCAATGGAAGTAGGACAATATCACCATGGATTTTGTCACAAAGCTTCCTAAGTCGTCACAAGGCCATGACACTATTTGGGTGATTATTGATCGACTTACCAAATCTACAATCTTTACGCCAATAAGAGAAATTGAATCCATGAAAAAATTGGAGAGAATGTACATAAAGGAGGTAGTCATGAGGCATGAAATACTTGTCTCAATCATCTATGATCGTGACCCTAAGTTTGCATCACATTTTTGGAGATCACTTCAAAAGGCCTTGGGTACTAGTTTGGATATGAGTACTGGATATCATCCACAAACTGATGGACAAAGCGAGAGAACTATCCAAACTCTTGAGGATATGCTACGTGCTTGTGTGATCGACTTTGGAAATGGGTGGGTTAGAGATTTGCCACTAGTTGAGTTTTCTTACAACAACAGTTATCACGCTAGCATCAAAGCTGCACCTTTCGAGGCACTTTACGGTCGAAAGTATCGTTCACCTGTTTATTGGGCCAAGGTCGGACAAGTTCAACTCACCAGTCCAGAAATAGTCCAAGAAACAACTGAGAAGGTCATCTAGATCAAACAAAGAATGCAAGCCGCTTGTAACTGGCAAAAGAGTTATGCCGACTTAAAGCGTAAGCCGATGGAATTCCAAGTTAGAGATAGGGTTATGCTCAAAGTTTCACCTTAGAAATGAGTCGTGCGTTTTGGCAAACAGGGGAAGCTAAACCCTAGATATGTTGGACCTTTCAAGGTGCTGGAAAAGGTTGGATCCATTGCTTACAAGCTTGAACTTCCTCAAGAGTTGAGCAGGGTTCACAATACATTTCATGTATCCAACTTAAAGAAATGTTATTCTGACGAACCATTAGCCGTTCCGTTGGAAGGACTACATATTGATGATAAACTCAAAATTATGGAAGAGCCCATTGAAATTATGGAACGGGAGATCAAATGATTAAAGCAAAGCCGTATACCACTCGTTAAGGTTCGTTGGAACTCAAGGAGAGGTCCTGAGTTCACATGGGAATGTAAAGATTCATTCAAAAAGAAATACCCACATCTCTTCACAAAGTGGGCGTCTTCATCCACAACAATGTCTTAAGCTTTGAGGACAAAGCTCTTCTAATGAGTGGAGACTGTAACATTTCTTATTCTCAGGTCATTTACGACTTCATTTATTCCATTATTTATTTTTAGGCTTTTGCGCGTTTGCTTTTAATTATTATTGTATAGTTAAAGCGCGTAAACTAAAAATCATCATTTAACGTAAACAAACACACAAAAAATAAAAGTTTACGTCGAGCAAGTGTTATATAATTATTAAGAGCATAATTTATAACTTTTCATATTTTATTTTTATTGGTTACATAAAACGCTTACGTTTCGCAATAAAATACATTTAGACATACCCGAAAATATCTAGACTTGTCTATACTCAAACTAATACCCACTTTTATACCTTAAACACAAAAATAATATAAGTTTTCGTATCTTAACTAGCCATGGGGCCGGTTATGCTTAATCACAACACAAACATGAGACCAAGTTAATATTCTTTTAGTTATTAACTAACTTAAGTACATAGAAGCTCATGTACCTAAACATTGTCTAATCATGTGTACCTTAGGATTAATCCTAGGCGTCTAAGGACTTAAGATTGAAGATGATCACTTGTAAATCCCTTACAAGATCTTACATACCCTTACACATGTACCCTTAACCCATAGCTTACCATAGTTAGTTTAAGGATGAATGTTTAGTTAGTTTAAGGTTAAGGAAACCTTAAACTCTAGCACACTTTGCCTTGTTTTTCCTTCATTTCACACGCACATACTTAACAACACCCTAGCAAAAAAAAATCATCTTTGTTTTTATTTTTGGGTCATACCACAGCCGAGCCACAACTTTCACAAATACGACACCATAACTCACAAATAAAGGGTCTATGGTATAACCTAGTAATCTATAAGCTAGGGTTATACATTTAAGGGTTTGAAAGTAAGGAGGATTCAGGTTTAAGCTAGGACTTAGGTTATACCATTCGGGTTTACTACACACCACCCGACACTACCCTTCAAGAAGCTAGGACCTTTGTAAGTGTCTTAGATTATGTTCATGTTTAACTTTTATGTTTTCTGCATGTGTCTCAGGGAACAGTTATCATGTGTTAATAAGCTAAACATGGGTTGTGCCTAGCATGGCACAACCCATGTTCACGTCTTATAATATACAACACGTATGACTTGTGTGGTAGATTAGAAGCCATAAGGCATGTAACAAGAAGCTTATGTATAAGCTTGGACGTTTGAACTTAACATGCGTACGTGAAATATTTAGCCGAGAGGCTTGATAACTCGTTTAGAAATGAAAACACTTTCATGTCACGTATCATAATACTTAACAACTCAATTTGCTCAATAAAGAATGTGTACACTATAGTATATACGCACTAGGGTTGTTTGGGATGTGTTGAGATGAGTTAACCAAACCATAGCTACGTCTTTTGTCTAAAAACGAGCTTCATCAAACTCTAACAAGCTTGTTAACCCACTAATGGGTTGTAAGACTCGTATGGGACGAGTGTAGCTCTATTGAGTTGCTTAAACATAGGGCAAGAGTGCTTAACATGCTAAACAAGTTACAAAAACCGTAACACAACACTAATGGGCCTAACGAGCCACTAACGGGCCTAGCAGCCTAATAGCGAGTGCTTATGCAGGCCAACAACTTATTTATAAGCTATGGCAGAACTTATGGGCTTATTGAAGACCCTAAATGCTTATAGGCCTATGTTGGATAAGCCCACACCCTCAAAACCCTTACCGGGTTCTTAATGGGCCTAAAATCCCATTACCATAGCTTATTGGCTTATGGGATAAGCCAATATTATGAAACAACTTATCTAAGTTTGCAACACTTATTTGAAGCTAAAACCTTAAACTATACTAGTTGGAAACCCTTAATGGGCTAGGTGTGAACTTACGGGTTAGGATTAATGACTAGCCCAATAGACTCAAATAAGCTCATCCGAGCTTATTATTAAGCCAAACAGTTTCATATAGCTTATATAAGCCTAATGAAGGCTTTTGTCACTTTTTAAATCTTAATTGGACTTAAAATGCAACTTTTGCAAGTTAGGGGGCTAAAAGTGTAAAAGTAAAAACTTGAGGGTATAAAAATGTCAAATCTGTTTTTATAAAGTTAAGGGACTGTTTTTGACACTTCTGAACTGTAACAACTTGTATTTTACGGTCAATATTAAATTTTGACTTCGTTCCTGTTTTTGCTTTGAATAAAATTTTTATGTTTTACTTGTTAGCCGATTTGGTGAAAATCGTTATTTTTAGTTATTTGTGTGTCATGCTTTAAATATTTATCCGTTACGCGTTTTAAGAAATTAAAATTTTCATATTATTTCTCCAGAAGCCAATTTATTATTATTTAGTATTTATGATTTTTCCCGCGTTTCGCCGAAACCGTGTCAAAATAGTACTTCAACACTTTTTAATATTTTGACTAAGTGTTTTAAAATCAAATATTGTGGTATAAGTGTTTTAGAAAAATAAAAATAAAAATATAAAATAAACATAACACGTAAACCAAACACCCCTTATCTTCTAATTAACTCCTACTAAACTAGAAAATAAACACTCCCTATTTACCCTTTTTACTCCTACTATATTCTAAAACAAACACCCCTTTACTTTTAATTAGCTCCTACAAAACTAAAAACCAAACACCCCCTTATTTTCATAAAAAAGGCTAGAAGTTATCTAGAGAATTAAGGAAGTATATATACCCCTTATATTAGTATTTGTTCCCAACTTAAAACACACACAGTTAACAAAATTACTCTGTGTTAGCCTCAAATAATGAGTCAAACACGGAAGTTCGTTCATTTAGAATATTAAGTCTCGGTCATTCTAATATGTAACGTTGTAATAGGCTAGAACGGGTAAACGGGCTCATTTAATGTAATCTAACCGGTCACGTATATCGGGCGAAAGCCCAAGTAAACCTGAGCTTGGCCCGTAGAATAACTAAAGTCATGAAAGCCTTTTAGTTGGATACATATACACCTCACCAAGGAAGGTGAGGTGGTTGGTTTATTTGTAACTTTTCTTTTGCAAGTAAACTCTCCCATTTCTAGTTTCTCTCTCTACAAATCTTCTCATCTCCTAATCTTTATTTCTTGTTCAAAATATGAAGTGAAGTGATTAATTGGTTACCGACCTTTGGTATCAAGAGCCTCGGGTAGATAGTGATTGGATTTAGTGGTTTATAAGCTCACGAATTCATGGTTTGGTTAAGTTTTTGGAAGAAAAACGTATCCTTTTGTGTTTCTTGTTCTTCCTAGCTTATGTCTTAGCAAATTCGTGGCTAGAAAACTCTTTTTTCTTAGCTTTATCTTTGAATTTCTAGGTTGCGTTTTGTCTAAAAGGTTGTTGTTTGATCCGAAAAGCTTGTACTTTCTTGTTTAGAATACTTGTAATAGCTTATTTAGGTTAGTGGTTAGCTTATTTTATAAGCAAGTTGGAAGATTTGGGCTTATTCGCAAATTTGAAGTTTTTTTTCTTCGTTGCGTTTTGTCAAAAACGTGACTGCGTTTTGTGGTAAAGACAAACAAGTACTGTACATGAAAACAACCCCTGAAAATGACTTGTACTTGTTGCGTTTTGTGAATTTCAGCAGGTTGTGTTTTGTGAAGAAAGATTGCGTTTTGATCTTGAGGTTTGCCTAGAAGAAACATTGTGTTTTGTTGAAACTAGTGTTTTGCAAGTGAATGAAGACCTTTATAGCTAGAAAACAAAACAAAACTCTGCCAAAAATTTCTAAATGTTGTGTTTTGTAAAGAAAATCGCATTGTGTTTTGTTAAAAAGAGTTGCATTTTGCTCTTGCGGTTTGTCTAGAAAACCTGCGTTTTGCTCTTGCGGTTTGTCTAGAAAACCTGTGTTTTGCTCTTGCGGTTTGTCTAGGAAACTTGTGCTTTGTGGAAAAATCTTGCGGTTTGTCAAAATTCAAAGATTGCGATTTGTTCGAGTTTCTTCCTGCGTTTTGTCCAAGACATCATTGTGTTTTGTCTCAATACAAGACACTGCGTTTTGTCAGAATTGAGCAATTACATTTTGCCAAAATCTTTGGCATTGCATTTTGTGACCTAGTTGCGTTTTGTCAACATTTTGGGACTTGGACTTTAAGACTTGTAACGGACATAGAAATTAACAACAAACCTCAAGGACTAATTAAACGAACTTTGGACTTTAATTCGGACTACAAGGACAATTAATCAACAACAACAAACATAATCAACAAACTTTAACAATAACAATTAACATTCACGATTTTCTATTGATTTTGTAAAATTCCGCCAAAGACACAATTCTTTTCTTGGTTTTAATCATAGACTTGTAAAATCCCGTGAACGTTTATTGCTTTCTTTTT
>BQNB010208640.1:0-10393 GCA_026074375.1 Tanacetum coccineum
AGAGAGAGGATGTGTGATGTGTTCTATGTGTTTGGTATGTGGTTTTTACACGTGTATGAAGCCAGGGTCATGCACTCGGTAAGAATCGGGTCGGGCGGGTAAAATAGGGTGCATTAAACACACCTCGGGATGACAATCTTACTAGTTAATATATCTGGTTGTTCTCTACAATATTTAAAGTAATATAATTTTGTTGGGCTTTATGAGAGGCTAGTTAAACACATCATTTAAATCATGGATAATGGGCTAGTGGTGTATCAGTATTAATAGGCTCATTGGAGGGGGCCAAGCACCCCCTAGCTCCCCCCTCCCTCCGTCCCTGATTATTAATCAAAGCCAGTGTACTCGTTCCTCATTGAACAATTGACAGTAAGGTCACTATATATAGAAATCCAAACATCTATTGACCCAGGTACCACAAACTCCTACTTAATGACTCATATAATTGGTCTAATCTCGACTTTTAATATAAGTTTCGGTACCAATATATGCACATGGTATCAATGTATATAGTTTAACTGTTTCAGACATGAAGCAAATAACATGTACTCCAATGTGAACATGCATTACAAAGGTCATAAAACAAAAAAAAAAAAATTAATCCAATCGCGTAGCATATATAGGCTTTGATAGGCCCACTATCAAATCATGACGTGGGCTTTCCTTGAATGTTTTTTTTCTAAAGTTTAACAATCATCATATATTCTTATTTTATTTTTATTTTTTTATTCTTTTCTTAAAACGTTAAATTTTGTTTTTATTACACAACTTGTATCACCTATCTCACGACATATTTTACAAATGCTTTTAACAAGACTTAACCTCTAAGTTGGTGGAGAACAATCATACCACTAGTTGCTATAACCTGCATGATGATGCGAGTTTTAGGTCCTCATAGTTCAAGTTGAATATATTTTTTTTTAGTACGACAATTTTTTCACAACTATCTCACAATATATTTCACACATGTCTTCAGCGAGGCTTGAACCTACAACCTCTAGGTTGGTGGGGAACTCAAATACCCAAGGATACCCTTGATGGCTAACTGAGCTAGCTTAAGTTGAATATGATGGTTCATATAATTGGAAATGTAAGGTAATGAGGTTATGGTTTTGATGAAACAAAGATGAATATTGCTTGATGGATTAATGGCTTTTCATGATAGCAGCATATAGTATAGAGAGTGTTGTTGTGTTTTGCTTTTTTTTTCTTTTCTTGATAACTTGGGTGTTCGATTTGACATTGCAAGCCGACTATTTTCAGGGCCGATTGTCCTTTTGGATAGTCCGGAGTCAAAGCAGGTGAACCTCCGTGGCCAATGAAAGATTAAATTTCCCCCAGGGTTTGAACCCAATATCTCTAGGCACTTCTCGTCCTAAAAAATAAGCCCTTACCGCTGAATCACCTGTTGATTATTTTGCTTCCTATGTTCTACTAGTATAGTTTGGTTTTAAAAGGAAAATGGGTTTGTCCTTTTTCTTAGGGAATTGATATTTACACGGATGACAAAAGTTCCACAAGGAACATGCAACAAAAAAAGAAAAAAGCGCTCCATCTGAGCCATTGATTTCAAATTGGATCCTACGGCTGATTATAAACACTTGGGGGCATTTACGTAATTTCTCTTATTCCACCTAACACAATAGCACCGCTCAATCATTTATCACTCTCACCTCTTTCATTAAACACACACAGAGTATCAACCCTTCCCCAAATTGAATCTCAAAGCAAACCCTAACTATTTTTATTCAAAATTCATCAAAATCGATCTTATAAAATGGATTTACTAGACGAAATAACACCATCTAAAGGAGATAAGATTGCCTAAATCGTCTTTGTTGCCGGATTTTGATCAAAATAACCCGTTAAATAAGCCCCAATCGTTTCTGGTATGCATTTCTTTTTATCTTCATTTATTTTTGTATTTAATCAGTATGTTTTGCTTATTTAATATTTTTTTTGTTTTTGTTTGTTATTTTGTTTATTATCACTTTTTGTTGCTTAATTATTTAGAAATTGACCTTAAACATCAGAAGTTTAACTCGAGTATTATGTGCTATGTGTTCTTTAATCTTGAAGGTTCACACTCTAGGTGGAATATATTCAACTTCGAAAAAGTATTCATACTTTAGCATAAGTCTCAAGTACAGATGTACTATAAAAGCACAATAAGATCTTAAACCATAAATCATGGCTTTTTTAATGGACTCACGAGGTCAAACACTAGTATGTTTATACTGTTCATCGTAAGTTAGCCTATACGATGATTTTAACCCAATACACATTTTGAAGTTAAACTAGACCTTAATCTTCCAAAAGTACTTGTGTTTGTTGTAAGTGCATGACATGCAATATTTTAATTGCATTTTGTATTGTAAAAGATATAAAAAAATTAAGTATGTAATTTTGTTTTATCCCCCATTGTTTGGTTATGATAGTGCATTCCCTGATAAGAAATCCTCGAGTGGCCACCAGTGATAGCACATGGTCATTTGTTAGCAATATGACTAATGATAAAACCTAGAGGTGGCAAGTTGGCCAGGTTAGGTAATGGGTCAAAACATGTCATTTGTAAAATGGCTTGGGTCGGGTTGTTGTAGTAGTTGAATTAGATAATTTTAGAGGTTGCATGTATTTAGAGTAGACTTAGATTTGGCTTTCAGCCTGTTGACCCTTCCCTCTTTCAGCAAATTATATTCTATTTGGCCGTTTGAGATAAACTCCAACACAAGTTGACCAATGCATAATTAAATGGGTCAAAAATAGCAACCTATAATGAAATCAACACAATTGCAAAGGTTGCTTCTGGTGTTATGTATTGTTTAGTATAGATGTTTGATGTTTTATTTCATTGTTTGTGGGCGGTAGTTCATATTTGAAGCTGCTGCAAAGTATTGTGTAGACATTGCTACCCATCAACACGGCTGTTGTGTTTTGCAAAGATGCATCAATCACTCATCCGGCAAGCACCAAGAAATCTTAGTGTTAGAAATTTCTGCCAATGGGCTTCTTCTAGCACAAAATGCATTCGGGTAATCTAGTAATCCTTGTCTTATTAATAAACGATTTTTTATTGATAACAATTTGAGCTAACTAATGTTCAATGCAGAAACTATGCTGTACAATCTATATTGGAGTTACAGATCCCGTCTTCAGTATCAATGTTGCTTTCTCAATTTGAGGGAAATTATGTCCATCTTGCAACACAAAAAGTTAGTAGCCACGTCGTTGAAAAATGCTTATCAGTGCTAGATGGCCATGCTAGGTCCATGATTATCCGGGAACTACTTTCTGCTACTCTTTTTGAGCAGGTGCTTCAGGACCCGCAAGCCAATTATGTTGTCCAAACTGCCCTTCGGGTTGCTGAGGTCTGTTTTTTTTAAAAAGTCATAAATGTGTGGACCTTAGGCACTTTTGTTTTAAAAAATTCATAAATGAAAAAAGACAAGTTCAAGTCAAAGCCTTCTTCGTTGCTTTGTATGTTTGTATTTTATGCAGGTTGATTTGCAAATCACATGTGATTTACCTCAAATCACATGTGATTTTACCTCAAATCACATGTGATTTTACCTCAAATTACTTTTAATTTATGTGTGTTTTTACAGTGCTTCATGTGGAAAGATGTATGGATGATGCGTTTGAAGTTCGAGTATGCCACAACGATATCGTTAGACAAGTTGAATGTGCATGCATAGAGGATGTTTGAATTGGATAAGCATCTTGAGAATTAGGTTGATGATGATGTAACGCAATTAGTTAGAGTTTGACGTAATTATTAAAAGCATGTATATGGTAGTTTGGATTTCCTTTTGTAAAGTACGGGTTGTTTTTAGACGAGTATCAACAGTTGTAAGTTATAGTTTATCTATGGAAATAATAGAAGTCGTCTAATACGTGTCCATGGTATTTTCTAAATGTTCTTTTGGAGTATGTATGTGTTTAAAAACAAGTATCCAGAGTATAACTGCTTTAGTATCACACAGGTAAAATACATGACTTTTTAGGTAAATCACATGTGATTTACACATGGATCACATGTGATTCACACATGGATCACATGTGATTCGTACATGAATCACCATCTGATTTGTCACATGGATCACATGTGATTCACACATGGATCACATGTGATTCGTACATGAATCACCATCTGATTTGTTCATGAATCACATGTGATTCACGCATGAATCACATGTGATTCACGCATGAATAACATCATCTACATTATCTTATTTGAACTGAATATGAATTTGAACAGGTGTTTCATTATGCTCATAAAAAGTTGCTCTTGGTGTTTTCATACAACATGTATACAGAATCACATGAGATTCATGAAAATATGACCACTGAATCACATATGATTTACTCCTTCATAAATCAAAACCTATTCTATTTTGGTTCAATCTATAACAACCAAAAGAGAATATCATATGTGATTTACCAGAATCACATGTGATTCATTCCTTCTTAAATGAAAACAAAATCTGATTTGGTTCAATCAATTACAATTTTCTAATAACAAAACGTTACAACACACAAAATCACATGTGATTTTAGAAGAATCACCTGTTGTATAATTGAATAACATGTGATTGTGACTTTTTAACTTCAAACCCTCCCATTTGAGCGTAATTCGTATACATATCTATACTTTCATCTAATGTATCAAAGTACGTCCCCTCAACTGGCATAGGAATTCCTTCTGTATGAGGCTCCCAATATATCGATCCACCAGGCGTTTCATTATGCTCGTATAAAGTTGCTCGTGGTGTATTAAGAGAATCTGTATATCAAGAAGAGAATCACATAAGACTTATGTTAAAATAACAACCGAATCACATGTTATTTAAATTTTTTATATGTAAAAACAAAGATAAAATCACACGTGCTTTACAAAAGCATTACAATACACATGTGATTTTACCTTTTTTTTATAGATATAGTCATATTTTTTTATAGAAATCACATGTGATTGAGGTTATATGAAAACTAAACAATACAAGAACATAATCACATGTGATTTAACCTTTTTTATATCAAAGTAGTATAATTTGATTCATTATAAAAAAAGTAACAAATCACATGTGATTTTCATTTGTTCGTAACAAAACATTATGATAGCAGAATCACATGTGATTTTTACCTCTAATCTCTTATGCAACATTATTTGGATCTGCAACTTATCTCCATCTGATTCAAGCTTAGTTTCTTGTTGAATAAGCTATTTCTTTAGATCGATCTGTTTATACACATCTATAACATCAATTAAATGATTTTCATCCATTTTAAATAGTGATTTGGTTTTTCCGGCGATCGACGGTGGTTTTTACGACGACCGACGATGTTTTATGGTTTTTTACAGTGACTTACGATGATTTACCGTGATAGATGATGATCTTTCAGTGATTGAATGAAGTCCGGCGGCGATTGTATATGTTTTCCGGCGATCTATTACTTTTCCGGCGAGGTGGATTGTTTGTTACGAGGTGAGTGTGTATTGTTTTCCTAGATGTGTATGATGACGTTGTGTGGAGTATCGATTCGTGTGATTTGTTTGTCTGGTCGCCTGCGATCGGTCATTACTGTGCGCGGGTGTGGGCGTGTCGGGTTGTTTTAGCTAGTCCTCTCAACACTGTGATCGTTTTTTTCGGTATTCTTGGTTACATTTTAACATGTGGCGTGTACGCTGAGATCTTTTTATCATGAGTGATATAGTATTAGTTGTCTAATTCTCGAACTCGAGTCGTTCACTATTTAGTGGTGATTTTGGTAGTTTGCGGAGAAGGAGCCTGGCGAGTGCGAGGGCATTGTGATGGTATTTGGTGTGGTGAGGATTGCGCTCGAAAGTGCTCGCTAGTTGTTTTATCGCTTTTGTGTCTGCGAGCGTTGGCGTTCGAGATGGGTTCTGTGTGTTGATTTGAAGGACGAGGTGATGGAGGTATATGAGTGTGTGTTTTTGAAGAGGAGAGAAAATGAAAAACTAAATGAGGGGGTAGCTGGTTTTTTATTTTTGTTTATATTATGATTATGGGTTTTATATATAAAACCATTGGATGAAGATCAAATGAAGGGCATGTTTGTTTTCTTTTTTGTTCTTTGTTTAGTGTGTTGTTCTATGTGGATCTCACTCATATGCCACATTTATAATCTATTTCTTTAAAAAACTTTGTTAGAAGCACAGGTGTGGTTTTTTAGCTTATGCTCAAGCCGTGGAAAAAGTGACTACTTTTCTCCATAACACAAAAAAAACTCCCATAACATTAAAAAGAGGCTCTTTGGTTAACACCAGATTTTTTGGTGTTATGAGAGGACCCATTTTTTTTTTCATTTTTATAAAAAACCATATAAATATAAATTTTAAATTTCATTAATTAAAAAAACACATTACATAAACTTAAAAAAAAATACATAAAACTTAAAATAAAAATACATTAATTTAAATTCCATCATTATGATCCATAATATCTTGTCGAAGGTCCTCGTGCACTCTCGTATCCCGAAGTTCTTTGTTTTTCATTCGTTGTCTTTCGCATCGTTCGACTCAAGTATGTTGAATATTGCAAAAAACACCCCTAAAACGGCTATTTTTCGAATTCACCCGCTCCCCCAACGGCTACTTTTTTAAAAAAAATTTAAAAAAAAATTAAAAATAAAAATATAAACGCGAAAACGCGAGGCGCGGTACAGCGTCTCGCGTTTTCACGTTGCGTTTTCGCCCACCATCTCGGCTGGTGGTGGTGGCGCGAGAGGCGAAAACGCCACCCACGTTGTGGTTCTCGCGCCGTAGGCTGACGTTTTCGCTGATGGCTCAAGCCATCAGCCACCGTACCTTGTGCTCTTATTACATCAACATCCTTTTAAATTTTATAATTAAGTCAATATCCTTTCAAATCTTTAAACGCACAAATATATCCAAAACATTTCTTTATCATATTTAAATACATTTTATATGAAAAGCTATTATGTAAATATAATACTATATGTCATATTACTTTTTACCCCTATGCCAACATATTAAAATGTTACGTGCTCAACAACTTCATTGGAAACTTTCAACTGCAGGTAAAAGAAATAATTTGTTTCTATTGAATCGTGGTTTGGATTAAATTTCTTACTTCATGCCCTTTTCTTAACACTTAGTATCTTATCTTCAAAAACAAAGACAACACTTGACGTCACATGTGATATCAACTGGGTTTTAATTTCTTCCCTATGTGCTTGTGTATTGCTAAAAGTGAACGATTCATCTCACCGCCATCCATGGGCGGAGACAAAGGGGGGGGCCCAAGGGGCAAGTGCCCCCCTAGAGAAAAAAATTGTAGTGTAAATTTTCGAAAATATTCGATTTTTTTCGTAATTTGCCCCCTTCTAAGAATTATTTTGTAGTGTAGTTATTAAAAAATATCAAAGTGTGCCCCCTCGAGCCAAACTTTCTGGCTCCGCCCCTGCCGCCATTATGAATTTATTACTTTTATCAATTTTTGAGGATTGGGTGTTGTTGAGGTAAATTTACGTGGGCTACTTGAGCTTGGTGAAAAGACCTCAATCTTTATGAATATCTGAGTGAGCTTGGCTTCTCCGGAGCTTACTCCTTCGTATCCTAGCTGAAAATAAGAAAGAACACCGTTAGCTCTCCCCGGGGTGTTAACCCGATACCAACTCCGGCGTAAGAGTAAGTATGTGTATATGAGATAATTGCGGAGAATATGTAAAATGTGGTCCGGAACAGGTATTGTCCCCCTTCCTGAGGGAATGAGCTCCCCTCTTTATACTATTTGGGGTTCACTACAAGACAAACCGTGGGGCATTTCCTCTGTACTATTGTCGGCTACGTGTCATTCCAAAGATAGTGGTCCTCAGCAAGGACTGTACCTTTGTCGGGTTGTCCTTTGATACCGTTGTGTTAGGACGGGGCTAATGACTCCGGACCTGACATGTCCTTCGACACACCAGCTTATTTGGAGTTCTCCTTGTTACTCCAGACCTAACATGTCCTTCGACATGCCAGCTTCTCTGGAGTACTTATCCGGTTTGGCCCGTGCTATTTCGGCAGAGGTATTCAAGCTACAATTCTTCTCCGGATGTTCCGAGATAGACTATACCTCATTATGTCTCTCCCAATCTAGTATGAAATGTCTTTAATACTTTCGTGCTAGACTCATTAAATGTTTTGAACACGTGGATCGTCCCTCTCCGCTTAGTGAATGCTGATGTGCCCTTACCATAGCTACCTTTCCTTTTGGACTCTTGCTAGGGCTACGTCATGCCTATGTTACCCGGAGCCCCTATAAATAGTTTCGTTTTATTTTCACATTTTTACTTTTTTATTTTTACCCACACTGTTGCATCCTTTACCTTTCTCTCCCTGAAGCTCCAGATGTTTGTCGCTGCATACTTTATTTCAAAAGTAGGTTTTTTCTCTCTCTTGTTTTTCCTATTTTCTTGCCATGTCTAAAAAAGATATGAAAACCCGTGTTTCTACCCTTTCAAAGGATGAATTAGTGGACTTGGTTAAGACTTTTCTTATACCTGCAAACCTTCATCCTCGTTTGCCTGATCCTGCCCTTACCATGGATCGTCTTCCTAATGACACCATAGGTGTCTATTCTGAATTTCTTCGGTTTTTCGGTGTTCGCATTCGCTTTTCGACATTCCCTCTTTCTGTTTTGAAGTATTTCAAGGTCCATATTTCATAATTGGTCCCTTTGGGTTTGAATAAGGTCGTTTCTTTTGAGGTTGTGTATCATGATTTGGGCATTGTCCCTACTATGACATTGTTCCGTGTGTTTCAAGTCCTGTACAAACAAGGAGATTGGTTCTCATTTGCCAAATGTTAGAATATAAAGGATGTTTGTATAGATGATGGTCTTTCGAGCCTAAAAAAGTGAAAGAACAATTTTTTCTTGATAGACCGCAGGGCCATTCCGGATCACCTTACTTGGAGGCACTCTCACTCCTGTGTTTCTGATGATTTACCCATTGATGGTTATGATCAAAATGATGTGGAGCGGTTATGTGCTCGCGTAATCCGCTTTCGCGAGATGAAAGAGGAGGTGCTTCTCTGCTCCGGTCTAAGCTATGTCTGGCTTAACAAAAAGTATGATCTGGTATTCCGAAAGAAAGTTGATGATGCTGGTAAGTTGGGGAGGAGGTTATATGATATTATTTTTACTTGCTTTCTACTTCTGGCGCCTTGATTTGGTTGTTTATGTGAAAAGATGAGTATTTATGATTTTATGACTCTTCCTTCCTAGGGAGATGCTAAAATTGTTGAAGAACTTCACCATCTTCCTATTTCGCTTCTCGACCGTGTTTCGAAGCATACTACCGCGCCTTCTGCTGAGGGTGTTACGATTTCGTTGCCTACTCCAGATGAGGTTGTCGCTGCTTAATCGGATCCTCGCTTGGTTAAGAAGTCCAAGGACCCTTGTAAGGGGAAAGCTCGACCCACCTCGATTGTTGTCTCCGAATCGAATCGTCCTTCTAAAAATAGGAAGCTGAGAAAGAGAGCTTCGGAGGTTGGGTCTTGTGACAACCATGACTTGGGCAGGTTAGTCAAACTATTAGTGTTGACTTATGTATCTGTTGCAATGTATGGGTTATGTGTTATTTGTGTTTATACGTGTTTATATGTGTTTATGTGGGATATGTGAGATTTGGTAATCAATCCATTGAGCGTGATCGTCTCATTGGGATTAGATTTGTGTTGGATTTTGTGGAGTTAATTTCGTTCACTTTTGGTGACAAGGAAATGATTTCGTGATTTGAGCGTTTTAGTAATTTATCATGTAAGTATTATTATGTATACGTATTTATGTGTTAGTAATGTTAGGTATGAATAGGTGTTAGTGGTTAGAATAAGAAAGAAATGAAATTCCTATTTTTGGAAAGTTAGGTTTAATAAAAATGAAAAGTTATTTATTTTTAAAGGTTTAGTAAAGTGCGTTTATGCAAAAAGGTATGCGCAAATAAGCTTAGGTTTTTGTAGAAAATTAAGGTAATACAAGTAATTAGTTAATTAAAAATAAAAAAAATAAAAATATATATATATAGGGCCATTCGGCCGGTTTTGGAGAAAAAAAAGGAAACTAGTTTGATTCAAATTAGGATTCTAAGGTTATAAATATGGGATTAAGTAAAACCTAAAACACTTTTCCTTCCCCTCTCCCCTAGAACAGGTCGAACCTACTCCCCAAAGAAAAAAAAAAGATTTTTTTATCAAGAATCAAGGAGCAAGAACTAGGTATGTTTATTAATCTTTGTAATTAGTTATTCTTTAAATTCATGTAACATTAATTATGGTGGAACTAGGTTTTTCATAAAATTCAGATTTTGTATGATCTTTAATGATGATTAAGATAATTAGGATGAGTGGTAAATTAATTTGGGTTTT
>BQNB010208641.1:0-10393 GCA_026074375.1 Tanacetum coccineum
TTTATGTGTCACCATGACAGGACCCACTTCTTGTTCATTCTTGGCTTGATCATCTCCTTTAAGCTCTTCTTCTTTCTTTTCTTCTTTAGCTTTTTCAACATTTTCCTCTTCTTCTGCTTTATCAGCATTGGTCTTTGTTACATCTGCCATTTCAACATCATCATTATCAAACTTAGTTCTTTCATCATCAGTTTCTTGAATATCAATGCTCTTATCATCTTCTTTATCCTAATCATCATCATCATTCTTTGCTTCATCCTCATCAGTAGAGAGCCAGCCGAACTAAGGTTCTTTAATATTCTTTAAGAAGGTTTCATCATCTTCTGACCCCCAATCATCTTCATCATCAATTGCAGTTTTGGCTTTTGACTAATCAAGAACCTCTAGTGATGTACTAGTTCCCTCACTTGAGTCAGCTAATTTTTCTTTTGGCTCATCGAGAACCTCTGGTTGGATACCAGCTCCTTTACTTGAGCCTCTTAATTGGAATTATCTTCTGCTCTCACGTTTGTTGGCCTTGATTGATTTCTGAGTGTTAATCTCTAGTTGTGTTGCATCAGATAGCATTTCAATGCCTTTCAGCTTCATTGATGATTTTAGATTTTGCTTCTTTGAAACACTGGGAGTGTCTTTGATGATTACGCTGGTTACAAGACGTTTATGAGTTTCATGAACTCGTCATGCTTCTTCTTGTTCTTCAACCTCTGACTTACTGATAGACTTTCCTAATTCAAGAGCAACATCAGGGTCATCAGTAATTATGTTGTCATTAAAAAATAAAGAATCCTTCTTCTTAGGAACATTTGCAGCCTTAGTCCCCTTTCTGGCTTTCTTGGGAATTGCTACACCAGTTGAATATGAACAATAAGTCTAATAAGCTATAGAATCCTTGATCGCATAATTCACCATTACATCTAGAATTAGCTTACCAGACACTTGACTATCTTCACCCTTTGCAACGAACTTCAATCTACCTAACACGTTGTCATGCTTGATCCTATACGCCGTATTAATTTATGTCTATATGGCGTATTGACCACGTATCTCCCAATACTCCGTATCCACTTCATATACGAAGTATCCCCATAAAAACTGTATACGGCGTATCCACATCATAATATGCCATATTTGCCCTCAAAAACAGAATGGTGAATCTTTATAAACTTTGTACTGATTTTGTTTCCACCTAGAGATCAGAGACATTAGTATCTTAGATTTGAGGGTTTGGGGTATACAGATGTCGATGTTACAGATTTTGAGGAGAGATTGGGTAGGATATACGATAGAGAGATACACCGGGTTTAGGTTTTTGATTTTGGAGGATTGACAGAGCTGATGGCTGAGGGATTAAGTGGTAGGATGCTGATGGAGCACAGTCATGCTCAAGGACAGAGTGTATTCACTAGCCGAGCTTAGAGGAGGCTATTAGAACAAGGACAACCAACAGTGATTAATAAGTCCCTTTATTTGGCAGGAGAAGGAGAGAGTGCAAGAGTGTCCAGAACAACTTGATAAGTGGCTTCTTTCTGAGTCTTTGTTGGATCAATCCTCATGTTTCACTTGCCAATCGAGACACGATTCTCAGGTGCAACTAAGGCATCATCAAGGGCAAGTTGTTGAGCAATGAGTGGATTCATGATTCTGCTAAAAGTAGTCCAACATAGTTTATATACAAGCAAATATATATCACTGATTAGACATTTTTGTTCATGTTGTTGTGATAGATTAAGATGAAAGTTTAGTTGATAAATCAGGGATTACACACAAAAACATGATTGAAAAAGTCAACTATGGCTAATAGTCAATGTTCAAAAGTCATCTTAGAAAGTCAATAATCTAAATATTTGTCAACCAAAGTCAAATAATCAATCCAGGTTAAAGTTAAGCAATGTTAAGCAAGCAACTAGCAATCCATGATCAAACTAAGTCAATTAAAAAAATCATGCATAAATCAATTAGACACATATGTGATGTATAAATCGGCTAGGCAAAACTGTGTGCATAAATCTGCTAAGTTAAATCTGTGTGCATAAATTAGTTAAGCATAAACCTGTGCATAAATCGGTTAAGCATAAACCTGTGCATAAATCAGTTAAGCATAAACCCGTGAATAAATTAGTTAGGCAAAGATAGTGTGCATATTTTGGCTAAGCTAAACCATGATTACATATTTTGCCTAACAAGATCTTAATCCCCTTCTAGAATTCTAGCATGTTAATTAAATCACTTAAGCACACATATGAATTCTAGCATCCAAGAACACTTCTAGAGCCCTTTTAACAAAACATCACATTTTAGGGGGTTCGGCCACATGAACACGATTTAAGTCTTAACCCAAAATAATAGATTTTAATAGGTTTAATGCACACTCTAACACATAGAAGGGAACTATTTAACACTTTCATACAGCCTACTTGATTCGCATATAAATTCGACCAAAGAATCACCAAGAACACATTCGTATGATACCCACACTCAAAACTGTTATAGTCGAGTATGATTTAACCCCAAACAAACAAAACCCCCATGGTTAATTAGGTTTTAACACACTTTAATTTTTGAAGAACCCTAATTTAAATTTTAGGGTTTTTGATCAATTATAAGCAAATTAAACCAAATCATTTAACAAAAACGATGTTGGGTATGTTTTAAACCTTATATGATGATTACCTTTGAGATTGAAACACTTCTTTGATTCGTTATTGAGTTGGCCGAAATATGTGAGTGGTGAAAGAGAGTTTGAAAATTTGTTATAAGTTTTTGTGTGTATAAATCAGCCCGCTTGGTGGTTTTGTTAAACAAGTTTTGTTTTTTGACAGTTTTGGTCCTCATGATTTAAACCTTCTTGCATTTTCCTTTTAAACTTTTCCTAACTATAAACAACTTAGGTAAATTACACCTTAAGTCCCTCTAGTTTCTATGAAAAAGTCTAGGGTTCATATTTTGCATTCAAGACCCTACAGGTCTAGACAAATAACATTTAAAGCCTAATTGAGTTAAAATAAATTAACTCCCCTTTAAATATTGATCCATTATTTTCCAAAAACATGTTCTGTTTATTCCTTGATTTTCCTTTTCCTTTAAAAGAAGATTATTTGATGACACTTTATCCCTCTTAAATAATGACCCATTTTCTATTGAAAGAGGTGTGTCATTGTTTGAGAGTTCAAATTCTCTTTGAAAATCATTTTACGATGAAGTCTGATATTATAGATTTGTTTTAAATTCAACACCACCAAAAATAAGATTTCTCTTATTTTGACAAAATAAATGCATTGACACATACACTTATTTTTAGAAAGCCCACGTTGTGTAGCAAAGTATACACAAGCCTTTGCATGATCATAAAGTAGATCATGCCTGAGAAACTTAATTCCCGTTGTGAGGTCAAGTTTTCTTTTTGAAGAAATACATGCCTTTAAGATGAAGACCGGGTTGCAGTCTGAAATAACTGCAAGCCAATGACATGTTTTGAAAACATATACAACTTCTGCTCGAACTTTATTTACAGCTTCGTGTCATTATTAAATGACATTTCTAAGGCCGTAAATATTATCAATTCCATAAGACATGTCATGAGCATATTTTTGGATTTTTTGATTATATTTTTTTCTATTTGATTTAATATTTTTATATTTTCTTTTAGTAAAGTTTTATAAAAAATGAAAAATCTTTTTATGTTTTTCTGATTTTCTGTATTTACATAGGATACAAGAAGATGTGCCACCATCACTCTTCTTCTTCTTCTGCTAGTCTTTTCTGCGTTTCAGGAGACATACTTCTCATTCCAAGCTTGTTGATAAGAAATTCAAGTCTTTCTCGTCCCAATGCCTTGGTAAAGATATCTGCCAGCTGGTATTCTGTTCTGGCGAAGTATAGTTCAAACACACCATTTTCCACTTCCTCCTTGATGAAACGGTATCTGATGTCAATAAGCTTGGATCGAGAATGTTGGACGTTGTTACAGCATAAAGCAATAGCACTCTTGTTATCGTAGTAGAGAGGAAATTTGTTGAATCCAAGGACATAGTCTGTCAGTTCTGATCTCATCCAAATGATTTGAGCACAACATCCAGATAAGGCTATGTATTCAGCTTCTATACTAGATGAGGTTGTGCTTTTCTGTTTCTTAGACGACCAACTGACTAATCTGTCACCCAATAGCTGCATACTACCAAATGTACTTCTTCTGGTATCTTGGCAACCAGCATGATTAGCGTCTGTAAAAGCTGTTAGTGCAATACAAGAATCCTTCAAATACCATAGACCCATGTTAATGGTTCCTTTTAGGTGTCGAAAGGTTCGCTTAACTGCATGTAAGTGCTTTTTGGTAGGCTTAGTTTGATACCAGGCACACATGCAAATAGAAAATACAAGGTCTGGTCTACTGGATATCAGATACATAAGGGAGCCAATCATTTCATGATAACGTGTAGGATTAACTTCTTTCCCTTGTGGATATGCATCCAGTTTGGATTTTTCCACCAATGGAGTATCCACTGGGTCACTGGTTTCCATACCATACTTTTTAATTATCTCAAGAGCGTATTTGGATTGGTTAAGAAAGATGCCTCTGGGACTATGAGAAATTTGAATTCCAAGAAAGAATGAAAATTTTCTCATCATCGACATCTTAAATTTTGAACACATTATTTCAGAAAATGTTTCACAGCGTGCTCGATCAGTAGAAGCAAATATAATATCATCTACATAGATTTGTACTAGTAAGATGTCTTTGCCTTCTTACTAAGTAAATAATGTAGGATCAACCGTACCTTCAGAGAACTTTTAGGATAGTAGAATGATGATAACAAATCATACCAAGCACGTGGAGCCTGCTTTAACCCATAAAGAGCTTTCTTCAGCTTGTACACATGGTTGGGATTATCTTGATCTACAAACCCATCTGGTTGACTGACGTAGACCTCTTCATGTAGTATACCATTTAAGAACATAGTCTTGACATCCATTTGATAGACTGTCATGTTCTTATGAGCGACATATGCAATAAAGATTCTTATGGCCTGATGACATCAAATAACGTCACTTTTATAGCATCATTTATCCTATGTAAATAGCCTATTTTGTATGATTATTGCAAGAATTATTACTTAATCATTTATATTTGAGAATTGTAGTAATTATGGAGTACTTAGTGAAGATTAGCAAAAAGGCACGCATTCTGGAGCTTAAACAAAGACATTTGAAGATACTGACTCTGACATCCTATACGCCGTATCCATCAAGGAAGATACAGCGTATCTGTGCCTGCACTTCACAAAATACCACGAAGGAATAAAGATCAATACGTCGTATCCAGAAGGAGTCTATACGCCGTATTCAATTTAAAGTAATAAAATATTCTGGAAGATATCAAACGTGGTCCCTACTCTAAGAAACCCCCGATACGCCATATCCAAGTCTTTTGATACGCCGTATCGACCAAATTCCAGACCCTATAAATAGAAAACCTAAAAACGGGTTTTGAGTGTGCTTGATCATATTTTTGATACCTTAACCACAAAAGTCGATTTTCAGAAGACAAGAAGAGCAGAAGAGGTCAAGCAAAGCTATCAATCCCATAGGAAACACTTTGTAATCTCCTATACTCTAGTAATCATTCGATTTTTGGTATCATTCATTTAACTCGGTTAGTTTACCTTGGTTGGATTATTACACTAGTATAAAAAGTGGATTTGGTCACACATGGGCAAAATGGAACGGCCACACATTCACATATTTATGTGACTAAAGGTACCAAAAAAGACACCATTTACTAATTAGTCACACATGAACATTTTTATCGTGTGACCATTAGAACTGTATTGCCACACATTCGAACATCATGTGGCTAAAAGTAACTGGTAATATTGTTTGGTCACATATGAATTTCGAACGTGTGACCAATACAAGTAAGCTTGAAGCATTGGTCACGATATACATATAAATAGTGATAAATATTTGTCACACACTTGAACAATGTGACTAAATGCCACATATGGTCACACTAAACGTTTTGTCACACATTATTTTAGTGTAGCCAAATTCCGTTACATATGGTCACGTAACTTAATATGTGTGTCTAAAGTTTAGTTTGTGTTAGCTTGCCAAAAGCTAATGTGTTTAGTCACATTTACTTCTAACACTGTGACCAAATGGCATATATGGTCACACTAAACGTTTTGTCACACAATCATAATATTCATGTGGCCATTTGATGATCAATAGTCATACAAAATACACATTTCTTCAATTTAAACACCATATGGTCACACTTATTAACACTTTTGGTCACTTTATGCTTAGTTGTATGTGACTAAATACCCAAAACAAACATGCTTTGTGTGACTAAATATTACAAAAGGCCACACAAACATAAAATTCATGTGGCCATTGGATGATTAATAGTCACACAAAATACACATTTCTTCAATTTAAACACCATATGGTCACACTTATTAACACTTTTGGTCACTTTATGCTTAGTTGTATGTGACTAAATACCCAAAACAAACATGCTTTGTGTGGCTAAATATTACAAAAGGTCACACAAACATCAAATTCATGTGGCCATTTGATGATCAATAGTCACACAAAATAGACATTTCGTCACTTTAAACACTATATGGTCACACTTATTAACACTTTTGGTCACTTTATGCTTAGTTGTATGTGACTAAATACCCAAAAAAAACCAATATATTCATAACAAGAAAATAAAAAAGGATGTTACACCCCAGCAAGAATCGAACCCGCGACCTCCCTTACAGAAGTCAAGCAGGTTACCATCTTGCCAGAGCAACCTATTCGTTAATGTAATGCATTTCCGTTTTAATATAGAAGTTTAAGCTTCATTGTTTTTTGCTAGTAGCTTAAAAATGCTTATAAAAAAGGATGTTACACTCCAGCAAGAATCGAACTGGCGACCTCCCTTACAGAAGTCAAGCGGTTTACCATCTTGCCAGAGTAACCTATTCGTTAATGTTATGCATTCCTGTTTAATATAGAAGTTTAAGCTTCATTATTTTTTGCTAGTAGCTTAAAGAGTGCTTATAGAAACTGCTTATTAAACCGTGGCTTTTTCTCCCTCTGCTTATGCAATGTGCAAGCTGCAATAACACACAAACCAGACAATAACATCACAAACCAAACAGACCAATACATCAAATTTCATAAGGTTTTAAAAAGTACATGATTTTCACCATTACATAAGTCACCATAAAGTTTGATTGCTAAACAAAACACAAACAAAAGATAACATCTAAAACATGTTATAACATGATCAGCTTCCACATGACACCTTTCTTTTCCCTTATGCCTTATCTGCATAAGTTTTTGATTTCTTGGCTCCCATTTTCTTTTCAATTTCATCCCATGTAGTAACACTTGCTAGTCTTAGCACACATCCTGTGACTGGTACAGGGCTATACATGTTTGGATTGTGTTTCTTGAAAACGGGTACATATTTACCTTTAGACATTGCATAAAATTTTATTCGTTACGTTTAAATCTGAAGTTTACGAGGAAACTAAATGCGTAAATAAAAAACTGAAAAACGTCATCGGATGAGCTCCAACAATCGATAATAAATTAATTTAGGCTTTAACATAAGCTATTTTAACTTTCCAGAGTGTTTCGTGATTTTTAATCATTCCGATATTATTTTTAAAGGTCTTTAGGTTTTATCCTTTAAATTGCGTTTTTCGCGTTTTTGACCAAACGGAACCCTGGAAACTCAAAATCTTTTCGTGTAAACTCAAGTTATCGTATTTCTAGTGTCATACTACTAAAAATTTCGTTCACCTCTTTTCCTAGCCAAATGTGGCGCCTAAACTACAACAACAAGTATACTTGAGCTCTAAATTAAACCAACAAGCATCTTTCTTGAAATTCCATGCATGTGCTCATGCTTACACAAGATGGTGACACATGAGAATGTCATTCTCATGCACATATCACTAATATGGAACCCCATGTGTTTACTTACACAATACTTACACCTTTGACTATATTTTTACCAACTAGAAAGGATGTTATACAAAATGTGAGCCAAGATAACAAAATTTGAACCATCATGGTCCTTGTGAACCCTTGTTGGCCGAACCACCTATCACACACACTCTTGGTGTGTTGGTCACTTCTATACACCAACTAACCCATCAAACCCTAAGTCTTCCACTATAAATACCACACTATATCTCACACTTAGGGTTATAACACATTTGCAAGCCACCAAAAATTTTCTTTCTCCCTCCTCCTTGCTCCTAGCTCACGGCACCATCTCACCAACATAAACCATCCATAACTTTTGATTTCTAGCAAGATCCAAGTATTCTAAACTCATTCCTAGTTATATCTAAGGTAGATCCAAGTGTTGTTTGGTTATTTTTCAAGAGTTTTCAAGAATCATAAAACTAGGGTTTCAAGTTTATAAGTGGGTTTTGCAAGATCTTGTGTTTTCATCTTTTGCTTACTTTCTTGTGAGTATTTCTTGACCCATCTTGTATTATTTTGATGTTGTTATGATTCTTGTATTAGATCTATGTTTATATCTAAAGATCCAAGTGTTTGTGATGATTTTACAAAAGAAATAAGTTAATATTTTTCATCTTTTATAAAATGGAAGAAAATATTGTTACCACTTTATGTTTATGTTTTATAATATGTTCTTGGTGAGATTGAGAGTTGATGAGAGTTGCAACAATAGAGATTAGGTTGGATTAAGGTTAGTTTTGTGGTGGATTAGTTGTAAATAAAGGTTGAACTAGATTAGGCACTAATATGCGAGTTGGGTTGATTTTTGGTCGTATTTCGGCAACCCATACTTGCTGTCCCAAATTAGTTTGGTGGTTTTGAGCGACTTAAAAATGTTTTCATTAGGCGTAAAAGTAGTTTTCGAAGAGCTCGTTTCGAATAGATAATTTTTCATATATCACACTTTAAAATCGGACTTAAAACGGCCAAGTTATGACCAAATGAAACTTGAAACATTTTTCGGCGAAAATGGGAAAATGCAAAGACCAGATCAGCAGCTAAAACGGGCGATTCGGAGCCCTTCGGGTCCGAATCGGCCTAAGTATAAAACACGAAAGTTGTCCGGAATGAGATTTTACTATATTGTTGGCAACCGCTTAGCCTAAAAGTCAAAAATGAGAGACATTTTTACCACAAACCGGAAAAATAGACTTTTAAGAAAAATTCTAAATAATGCTTGCTGATTGGAAAAGAAAAAGGGGGTTTCGGGCACTTTCGGACGATTTTGGATGTTTTAAATGCGAGCGAAACATATAGAAATGTTAGGTAACTAGTTAGAACAACTAGAAATGTCATGAAAGATTATTTGAAATGCCGAATTTAATAAAAAGTAGGATTATTAAAAATGGTACGAAATGGACATTTTAGGCGATTTAAACATAAGGATTAGGCGGTTTAGAATTGGTTAAGCGATTTGTAAAATATGGAAACTTAAGAAAATAAGGGACGCTATTAACGTTTTGAACAAAACAAAGTATCCTAAAAGGAAAGTTTCTAAAATAGTACCTTTTTACAAATGACAGGAGTTTTACTACTTATCTATAAACCATTAATTCATTATTTTTTATTCTAAAGTTTTGATGCGTGTGTCTATTTATAAAGGCTGGCTCGAATCTTGCAGAAATTAAAGCAACCTCTTCTACATGGTTAGAGGTTGGTCATCACTACTTATCTTTGATACTTGATCAAACCACAATTGTATATTATCGAGACCAACACGACTCAAATACAGCAAGAGGATGCACAAGAAAGCCAAATGGATGACCAACAGTACACGCAAGTTGAGAACCAAATGCAAATTACAAAAAATACACTAATAAAACCATTCAAGACACGTTAATTTTTTTGTAATACATAATTTATAATTTTTGAAAAAAACTCGTGCGTGCACGGGTATTATAACTAGTATCTAAGGCATATGATTATCTTATACTATGTTTGTCACACCCCCAAACTGGGCCTAGACGGAATACGTGTCCGAGGGCGTGACGTCATAACAATCCGATCACAAAGCAATAAAGAACGACCACTAATCATGGACGTTTGGAAAAGTTTACTCGTTGCATAAAATAAAATAAATTCAAGTTTTACAGCCCATAATAATTAAGTTAAAAGTAGCGAAAGCATAACAAAGTTTTAATAATAACAACGAGTAAATAAGTCTTGAAATTGGCGAAGTCACATAGCACATAGACTACAAATAGCATCAAGAATCAATCCAAGCTAAGCACCTGAGAAAACATGTTTAAGACGTCAACATAATGTTGGTGAATTCATAGGTTTAAGTTATTACGAGAGTGGACCACAAGATTTCAAAACGTATGTGACTACTATAACGAATACAGCATCACATAAAAAG
>BQNB010208642.1:0-10393 GCA_026074375.1 Tanacetum coccineum
AGTTTACTACATTTTTATGCAATTTGCCCTAAACTTTAATATAAGACACAAAATTATTGTTGATTTTATCATTTATAAAACATATAAATGCATTCAACTGAATTTCAGACATGTACTTGGTTGTGATGAGATTTTCCACAAACATATTTCATAAAAATGAGATGTTTTTATTTTTTCCTATCTTAAACATCGCTTTCTTAATATGCCACATTAATATGCTCAACAAACTATGACACATAATTTACTTTACTTATATTCAAAACTCAAAAGAAACGGCGTCGTTTTATGTGGTGGGCTAAATGAGCCCAATAGCGGCCCAAGTAAAAAAAACACCGGCTCAAAATAAAAACTTACAAAATGAACCCTCGACTTTTAACTATTTACGACTATTTTATATAATAAACTATTCAAAACTCAAAAGAAAGGACGTCGTTTTATGTGGTGGGCTAAATGAGCCCAACAGCGGCCCAAGTAAAAAAAACCGGCCCAAAATAAAAACTTACAAAATGAACTATCGACTTTTAACTATTTACGATTCTTTTATATAATAAATTTTATTCATCAAATATATAACATATATATACCTATTCATTCAGATAAAAAATACCCGCGTAAAGATCTTCGCATTGCGAACAAAACGAGTTCAATATTGTAATTCTTCTGATATACGCACGATTTTATAAAAAATGTTGAAGTTTAATATAAATAGAAAAAAAAAGAAAATTTACAAAACGTATCATCGGCTTCTAACTATTTACGATTTTTTTATATAATAAACTTTATTTATCAAATATATAACACATATCTATCGAGTCATTCCGACCAAAAAATACACACGGAAAGATCTTCGAATTGCGAACAAAACGAGCCTAATATTGCAAAAAAAAATCAAATTATTAAACATGAGACCGAAAAAATAAACCCAAGCAAAATTAAAAAATTAAAAATAAAAAATTAATGGCCCGCAACGACACGCGAAAAGTTAACGCCCAGCAGTAACGCGCGAAAAAAAACAGGCCCAAAATAAAAACTTACAAAATGAACCCTCGACTTTTAACTATTTACGACTCTTTTATATAATAAACTTTATTCATTAAATATATAACATATATCTACCTATTCATTCAGATAAAAAATACCCTCGTAAAGATCTTCGCATTGCGAACAAAACGAGCCCAATATTGCAATGCTTCTGATATACGCACGATTTTATAAAAAATGTTGAAGTTTAATATAAATAGGAAGAAAAAAAAATTATAAAACGTACCATCGGCTTCTAACTATTTACGATTTTTTTATATAATAAACTTTATTTATCAAATATATAACACATATCTATCGAGTCATTCCGACCAAAAAATAACCACGGAAAGATCTTCGAATTGCGAACAAAACGAGCCCAATATTGCAAAAAAATCAAATTATTAAACATGAGACCGAAAAAATAAACCCACGCAAAATTAAAAAATTAAAAATAAAAAATTAATGGCCCGCAACGACACGCGAAAAATTAACGCCCCGCAGCAACGCGCGAAAAAAAAACACAAAATGTAGTTGTTTTATTTTTGGCCACTTTTAATTTTTTTTTTTTTTTTGAACGAATGGCCACTTTTAATTGGCCACCATCTTTCGATTTGTTTTTTAGTTTAAGCTGTCTTAAGACATTGAATATTAATATTATATTTTAAAACTAATTGTTAATAGAAATATAAGATATATGAACGGAAAAGGACAAAGGAACTAATTCCTGATGCCAAAAAGTAGGATGCCTTCTTAAAATCATAAAGCAGGCCTGCTATTGACAATAAGTTTAAAGTCTTAGGTAAGTTGGTTTTTTTATAAAGTTTTAGGTAAGTTGGTTTTTTATAAACAGTCTACACAATAAGAACAATGAAATACAATGCTAAACCATTCCATAACATAAGCATGCAACTTGTACACATGACACTTAAAAGTGATCATTGACGTAAATCATACTCGGTTATTGTAAGAGAATCCGTCAATACATAGTCAAGTCCATTTGTTGATGCATAATTTGTTCAGTCCAGTCCTGACGACTCTTCTGGTGCCGTTCGTCGTCTTTCTGGGCCTTGAATAGTGCAGCCAACAAAGAAGAACCGATTAGAAGGGACCGAGGCCGGAGCCCCGGATGACACCTCCGTCACGGTCATGTCAAAATGGTATAAGCATATAGTAAAGAGGTGGTAGAGAATAACATGTGTAGGTATCTGTAGGTAGGATGATCATACCCTTGTATATATAGTGTATGCATAGGGTTAAGTAGATGCGGCCACCCTGTATCGGGTGTGGACCCATTGGTGTCGGCCCATTCCGGACTATACGCCAACATGTCCCCAGTCTAGTATGATATGGTTCTTGATCATGTTATGCTAGATTATGATATACGTCCCCTCGCAAGAAAGCCCATACTAGTAGAGTGGGTCGGGTCGGTCCACACTATACGTCATCATGTCCCCCCAGTCTAGTAAGCGTGGCCGTAGCCGCGGTTACTAGACTAAAAGGACTACTCTTACCGTCGCGGAGACGTTCGCACTTTCCAACCACACGCCGCCATATCTATCTTCAAACTGTGTCAATCAGGCCCTATCTTAGGCAACACCCGCGTAAATGTGCGTGGTGATTGTGCTTTATTGGTGCTTGCGTTTCCCGTGCTAGCGGTAAAACCGTAAGAGGAATGCGTTTCTTTTATAGTCGGGGTAAACTTAGGCTATTGGCAAGTATACTACTTCTCGTTCGTTTCTGACGAGAGGATGATGAGAAGGATTTATAATGATGAAGGCGGACCCCGTATAATAAAGGCCGACGAAAGACGTACTTCCGTGGCCGGGTAATGCGAATATGGCATTCGACTTACGGCCGACGGAAGACGTACTTCCGTGGCCGGGTAATGCAAATATGGCATTCGACTTACGGCCGACGAAAGACGTACTTCCGTGGTCGGGTAATGCGAATATGGCATTCGACTTACGATCGACGGAAGACGTACTTCCGTAGCCGGGTAATGCAAATAAGGAAAAGATATTGATAAAATCTTTTTATCAAATTAAAAAATATTGGTAATATCTTGTTACCAATTTAAAAAGATATGTAAAATATCTTACCAAATCAAGGTTTTACATATGACAGAATGCATAATAGCGGGAGCGAAAAACAAAAATACGAAGTAAAAACGTTAGCGTTATCGCCTTTCGAAATAGATTTTTGCTTTTTCATTGAGAACACGACTATAGTTTATTCGTGGTTCCACGGATGGCGCCAACTTGTGAAGCTTTTCATGAGAATACGAAACATAGTTTGTTCGAGGTCCCACGGATGGCGCCAACTTGTTGAAGCATAATTTGGTCGGTCCAGTCCTGACGACTCTTCTGGTGCCGTTCATCGTCTTTCCGGGCCTTGAATAGTGTTGCCAACAAAGAAGAACCGGTTAGAAGGGGACCTGAGGCCGAAGCCCCGGGATCCACCCTCCGACGGTCAAGTCAGAATGGTATAAGCATATAGTAAAAAGGTGGTAGAGAATAACCAGTGTATGTATCTGTAGGTAGGATGATCCTACCCTTGTATATATAGTGTATGCATTAGGGTTACGTAGGATGTGGGCCACCCTTTTATCGGGTTTGGCCTATTGGGTCCGGCCTATTCAGGACTATACGCTAACATGTCCCCCAGTCTAGTATGATATGCTTCTTGATCATGTTATGCTAGACTTATGCTATACGTCCTCAGCAAGTAAGTCCATAATAGTATAAGTGGGCCGGGTCGGTTCACACTATACGTCATCACCATCTTAAACGGAGCCCGAGCTTTCGAGGAGCCAAAGCCTCCATGAGAACAAGGCTTCAAACTAAACAAAAAACATAATATCTTGTGGATCCGACAAGGAATACGCTGTCTATATTTCCCGCTCGTGCAACGGTCATACCATGGGACGATATCGGGCCTCGATAGTCGATCTCCTATTGGTCAACGTGATCGTCCCTCCCTCAGTCAACCAAGTTGAGACACATGGCAAAATCTAGATTTTTCCTCGGGTTTGCTTATAAATAGCCGACTCATTTGTACATTTCATAGTTCTTATGCGCCCTCTCTCTCTCTACTTTCTCTCTCTAAAACACATACGCTATTACATGACGTCTTACTCTCACACCGTAGTCGGATCGAATGGTTTATCCCTGCGCTCCGACTAACCCAAGTGTGTTCTCTGTTTTATTTCAGATCACCTTGAGACCTTTTGAAGTATCCAGTTTGCCGTTCACGCAGACTTTGATCAAGAATGTATAATTTATTGTACGATCTAATTTTTTGATGACACTTTTTAAATTGTGTGGGTAAAAGGTCATATTTCACTTTTACTTACACTTTTAAGGTAGGAAACCCATTCAAATACTTTTTCAACTTTTGTTGACATTTTATACTTTTTGCTATATACTTTTAACTTTTACGGACATTTTTTTTGTCACTAAACAATATATTTTTGTAGTAAGGCAAAACGCTTCATTCAATAGAAGAAACTATTTTATGGAAACTACTTACAAAACTGCAAAGATCATATTCAATAAAGAGTTGCTTAATCTTTCAAGACATAAATTATGGGTGGTGATTCATTTACGGAAACAACTAATTCGTCTACAGCATATGAATGTAAAAATACATAACTACTCTTGACATTTATTCCCTCTCTCTTTACTTTCTTTCTCTAAAACACAACTTAGGCCCGTTTAGTTTGTAGATTGGTTTAGGATTAAGATTTGGATTTGAATTTAAATTTGGTTTAAGATTTAGATTTGGTTTTGAAGTAAGACAGAGAAAATAATATTTAAAGATGTATTATATTTTTAAATATGCATATAAATAAAAAAATATATCTCTCCGTCTCATATTAAGTGTCCAGTTTGACATTTTCAAGTCTTTTTTCTTCATCTTTGACCTTAATTATTTATTTTTATGTTATATGATACTTGATGCAAAATATAAGAATTGATGAAGTTTTGAATGTATTTTTCATTAGTAGAATTTTCATTAAGTATTATATAAACACAAATATTTACGGTCAAAGTTAGTTAAAAAATCCTTAAAAAGTCAAACTGGACATTTAATATGGGACGGAGGAAGTATATAAAAGTAACAAAATATAAAATGAATGGTTGTAAATGCAAAAGGGCCCACAAAAAAGAATAGATTTAAAAAAGTCAGGCACATAACCGGGAATTTCATATGGTTGTATATTTGGATTTAAGCCCAAAGTTGAAAGTGACAAATTCACACCAAACAAAGCTTTAGCTTCAAGTCCCAAATTTAAAGTCCAATCACTCAAACCAAACACCTCCTTATTTTTATTATTTTGTATTAAATGAACCTGCATTAAATTTACTACATCCACTTTTCACAAATATGCTTTTTCTCTTGATTTTGCAAATCTTCTTTTTCGGACTTAGGGCGTGTATGGTTAGGTGAATTTGGGTGGTTTTAAAAGGTTTTGAAATTAAAACTCTGCCTCAATCGTGTTTGGTTATTTTTTTTAAGTGGTTTGAGTTAATTGCATAAATGGTCCCTGTGGTCTGTCGGGTTTAACGAAAAAGGTCCCTAGACTTTTTTTTTCCCGGATCCTGTCCCCAAGGTTTTCACCCGTATCGGGTTTAGTCCCTTGACCAACATTTCCGTTTGTTTGACCGTTAATTGTTGGTTTAGTTAGTATAAATGACATAAATACCCTCGTGCTTGTTTCAGAAATGATCCTTGTGGTTTCTTGTGTTTCAGAAATGGTCCCTGTAACATTTCCGTTTGTTTGACCGTTAATTGTTGGTTTAGTTAGTCCCTTGACCAACATTTCCGTTTGTTTGACCGTCAATAGTGAACACTTATTTAGAGACGGAGGGAGTAATCATAATCTTTGATGTCAAACATACCCAACACTATGCCCTCACACTGTTCCTCTTCTCTCTCCCGACGCATCTTCTTCCCCACTCTCCCTATTCCTTGAATAGTCAAAATACAACAAAAAAACTACATTAGTTTTCGAGAGTGATGTTGCATTCTATTTGGGTATTGTTATTTTGTGCTCCATTCTGTATTTTTCATCGAGGTTATTATTACTCTTTTTAATCGTTTGATTTTTTACGATAGTTCCATATCTCGAATTTTTAATAGTTCTAAATCTTGCAGATCTAAATTCCTATTGGGTTAAGATTTGGGCAAATATTGTAGTGTGAAGCTTATAGATATTTGGTTCTAGGTATGAATAATCTCATTTTCAATTTCATGAAACTTGCAATTTGGTCATTACTTTTTATTTGATTCAAGATGTAATAAACGATGAAACATTAATGGTTGAATTTCTATGTGTTATTCGTTCAAACAAAAGCTATGTATGTGGATACACGGATACAAAAGTTTGACAAATAGATTGTAGTCCATTAGATAACTTTCAAAGGATCTTGGGTGTTTGTGATTCTTGACAGTATTGTGGTGGTGGTTATGATTGTTGTGATTCCTGAAAATATTGTGGTGGAGGTTGTGATTGTTGGGATTGATAGAATTGTGGTGGTGTATTTTTTTGGTATTGGAAATTTGGAATTGAGAGTTGAGTGCTTGAGCTTGATGATACGCAAGTTGTGATTGATATATTTGTTCTTGCGTCATTGAAGGCGTATCGTATTGCGTACCATACAGTTGAAAACATGTTTGTTGCGATGAAAAAATCGAGTTTTGTGACAATGACTTTGACGGGTTTGAGGAAGAAGATTGTTAGGGGTTGACATATTGAAGAGTGCATTATAAAACACATCATCGGGGTTGTTAGACATTTTTTTGTTAATGATTTGAGTATTTAGATATTGAAAGTATTGTGTTTGAAAATAAAATGTGCAGGTTTGGATATAGCAAAAAGAGGGGTTTTATTTAACAAAAAGGGTAAATTACACAGTTGGTCCTCAAACTCTACCCTGTTTGCCCGTTTGGTCCCCAGATTACGAGGACTCTCATACGGGGTCCCTATTTGACACTATAGTTACACGTTTGGTCTCTAGAGCTCCGTTATGAGTAACGACGGTTATCTCCGTCGTTATCCTTGCCACGTCGCTCTTCTGTTGAAGGGCATAATCGTCTTTTCACTATTATTCTTGGTTGCACGTTTGGTCCCTGACCCTTAGTATACTACAGTAATGTTTACGGTTCCTTTTTTTTGTCTTTTTGCGTTCTCACGTTTGGTCCTTCATGTCTATTTTTTCTCATTCCCCTATTTATATTAAACCCAACTTGTCATAAAACCCGATTGCCACCGTATAAATAACTAGTTACAGTCTTACTATTTTTTCAGAAAAAAATGAACTGTATCGAGGAGATTGCAAAGGATGCAAAGGTTATTGAAATTGATGATCAAATGCTAGTCTTAATCAAGAGACAAGTGGAGACTGAGTTGATGCTTGAGGAGAAGTTTAGAGATCTATGTGAGGAGGTATCTAACTTTGTTAAAGAAATTAAAGATGTGGTAAAGGAGGTTGAACGGTTAAGTTGTAAAGATGTGGCGAAGTAAACTGTTCGTTTGCTCAGACGTGGACAAAAGCGTGAGTTGTATAAGATGACGCGTCTTCAAATGATGGTGGATGAATCCCATCTTAGTGTTCGTGAGAAGTATATTTTTGTTAGTAAGATGAATTTAGGGAGACTAGATTAGGTTTTGGTTGGTATTTGGTTTCCAGTGGTTTACTTGTATATTCGTTGTTTGAGTATGTGATTTAGTTATTATGTTTGTTACCATATTATAAGATTTTCAAATGGTTTGTATTGTTTGTTATAGTAGTCAAAGTAGTGTTCATTTAGAAACTACCCAAGTTGATCAAATGGAAGGAAGGATAATCAAATATCCCTTGTTGGTTCCTAACCCAGATTGACTTGTAAAAGTCTAACTTATCCAAACATCAACATACAAAAGTAGTCAATGCTGATTACAACACAAAACTATGCAATGCTGTAAAAGTTATTACTTTACTGCCAATAACATAAGAAAGAACAAAATAAAACACAATATAATTACAACGTCATCCATTTAAAGTTTCTTCATGGCTTCAACAAATTCCCTTTTTTTAAAGGTACGCATCTGAGTTTTATTGATGTGCAGCATTAATTGTTGGCGCATCTCCATCTCGCGATGTTCAACTTCCTTGTAAAAGTAACAGCTCTCCATGCACGCATACCCTTTTTAACCTTTAACTCGTCAATAATTCCCTGCCTTTTTCAAACTTTTGTCAATGTCTTTCACAACATCCAACAGTTTTCGTGCTATTTGATTGTCGTTCGCAACCTCCCGATCGATGGTCGATTTGCTCCATTGTGTGGAGTATTGGTTTGGGAGAAAGGGAAGATGATTCTTTTTTGGTAATCAATATATCTGGAAAGCTTATAAAATACAACATCATATCAAAGACCATGATCATCCAATTATGACAAGCTTAGAAATTGCTCATGGGTTGCATAGGGGAAGGAACTTCTTAGAGTCTTTTGGCGGACCTATTAATGATCTAATTTTACTGCTCATGGAATTACCTCATACGTTGCATCTTAAAGGGAATTTTTCAAATCATGTGGGTGTCTTCTTCTTGTATGCAGAGATGATATTGGCTCTACAGATTTTACTATCTACAGAGATGATGAAAGGGTCTTCCGTGTGGTCAGTTAGGTACCTTGTTAATATTGTGCAATTACTGAATCCACTTCCTGAAGGATGGTCGATTCGGACAGGTGTTTGGAGTATTTGTTTGGGAGAAGGGGAAGAGGATGCTTTTGTGGTGATAAACTTATCCGGAAAGGTTGTAAAATACAACCTAATATCAAAAACTAACACTGAGATCTTTGATATTGGATCTAATCAAATGGATGATGATGATGCTGATGATGATGCGGTTCGGTTCATTCCACCTTTTGAAGTTGATCCTAACCTTTACGAGTTCATTCCGTCTCTTGCAAGTGTGTGATTATCGGTCTTTGTAAAATGGTTGTTAGAATTTGATGTTAAAATTAGGCCATTGGGTATTTCGGGTCTGTCGAATGCCTACTTCAAATTGTAATCTTTTGATTTTTGCAGTAATATGTAATGTTAAATTTTACTTTTACATGTCAATCACTCTGTTTGGTTTTGTAAATACTAAAATCCACAATGGGGTATATATCACTCACTAGTTGGGTGTTTTTGCGAAAGGGAAACGGGAGGGAAAAAATAGACGAGAGGGACCAAACGCGCGAGCGCAAAACAACATAAAATTGGAATAGTAAACTTTACTGCAGTAAAATAAGGGTGAGGGACCAAACATGCAACCAAAAATAATAGTGAAAAGACGATTCTGCCCTTCGATAGAAACACGACGTGGCAAGGATAACGACGGAGATAACCGTCGTTACCCATAACGGAGTGCCAGGGACCAAACGGGTAACTACAGTGTCAAATAGAGACCCCGTATGAGAGTCCCCGTTATCTAGGGACCAAACGGGCAAACGGGGTGGACTTTGGGGACCAACAGTGTAATTTACCCTAAAAACTTTTATCTAGATGCATGTATCTTGTAAAAGTCTAATTAAAGGGAAGGGCCACCAACTTGTCATCATATTTTCATATATATAATCCTTCCTATGTGTGATATTCGTATAAAAAAGGTCATACCTCCATTATCACTCATTTATATCATCACTTTTATTACAGCAAACTAAAAGTTTAAATCAAAGGAAAGCAGGCAAATACATTTATACATCAAGAACCAAAACATCAACTTAACGACATTGGTTAATTTTTTGTTTCAAGTAATCATATATAGATTGTTTTCTGTATAAACTATCATGTATTTATTGATTTTTTTACAGCATAGTGTAGGTTCTTTTTTAAAAAAATATATTTATTTCAGCGTTCAGTCGAGAAAAAGCTTGTTTCTTGTCTTGTTTAATTACTTTTTGTTAAATGCAGCCGGTTTATATTTTGTTTTGGTTTCGTCCTTCCATTTTACAAAAAGAGCGATACATATAGAGAGATCGGGTTTAAGTTAATCGGGATAAGTGAGCAAATTTGTTATCTGATGTACCTGGTTTAAGTGGTATTTATGTTAGATATATATAACTTCTACGTCTTAAATTAAAAGATACCATTTCCAAACGGCATAAGTTATCCTTAAGTTAAAAGATACCAATTCCAAACGGCATAAATGATAACTGTACGTACCAACAAAAAAATGACAACCTGGACCATATTACAGGATGTTGACAAAGGACATCAATAGCAGCAATAATGAAACCCAGCAACAACGTACACAAAGGGAAAGCTTTACCTGGTTTGAGTTTGTGTGGCGGTGGATTCAAACCGCATGGGTTAGTTGGCCAAAAGGTTGGAAACCAT
>BQNB010208643.1:0-10393 GCA_026074375.1 Tanacetum coccineum
TATGTATATATACACATATATATGTATATATATGTATATATACACATATATATGTATATATATGTATATATACACATATATATGTATATACACACACATATATATATATATATATATACACACATATATATATACTATATATGATTTTGTTGATACGATGAATGCATCGTTGATTATACTTTTCGAATTAGTAATCGAACGTCTCTAATTATAGGTCGTGATCGCGTTTGTGGATTTTCGTGCAAGACTTTATTGTTTAATCATCGGATTTTGATCAAGGTGAGTTCATAGCCTTGCTTTTAAAGTTTTCAATCTTTTTAACTCCGCGAGGGGGATACATTGCTTGTTTTGGGAAATTGAACGCAAATACTTGAACATGATTCCTTCACTGCTGAGTATATGCCTTTTTGTTGTGTGACCGTTAGTTACCATGTGTTGGTGAACGCTAATGCATTAAATAGATCTATTGGGTTTGACAACCCTGTCCGGGGTTTGAATCCGTTGGGACCACCCTGTCAAACGGACATTTTGTAGTTAGTATTAGGAGATGTGGCATACTTCTCGGACATAATTTCGTCCTACGGGAATGAATGTGTTAAGTTTCGGTACACGGGCTCTTTAGTTGGAAATCAATATTTTTATAACTTGACTTACGAGCCAACGTTATACGTTTTGTTGAACCAAAATATGCTAACTAATTGTTATTTGTAAACTCTATGAATTCACTCAACGTTTTTTAAGCATGTATCTTAGGTTAATTGCTGTTGATGGCTGGATGGGACGGAACACGAATATCAAGGACGGTGTCTCGGTAAAGTAGTGTCATTAATTAAACAAGTGTTTTAGAAATCAAGTCATGTTGTGACTTTTAGAAATAATTTCTATAATGGTATTGGGACCTATGTAACTCTGATCTTTTTAATAAATGAAATTGTGTTTTATAAACGTATCTTTGGAACGTTTACTAGGACTCGTGTGCATGTATTATGAAGTAGCCCAATCGTTGTATTCCACTGTGTATCGCATTTTGGGGGTGTTACAAGTCTCGCTCCATATCGTTAGAGAAAATCGCTTGAGTGAAACTAAGAGCGTTATACAATGCCCGGTTAGCAACAAGCTTGACGTCATTACTACCCTCAGTTGCATCCATGTCTTGAACAACAGCTGTAAGTATTTTATTAACCTAATATTCTTCTACAACGTCTAGAGAAACTTCTTCACACAAATATCTAAGAGTTTCTAGAGTAGCTTATTTGACATGAGCCAAACCTGATGAAATTGAGAAGTTATATCTCAAATGTTGCATAATTATTCTACAGGTAGAAAACTCAGTTGTTGGAGCTCCATGTGGTGTGATGGATCGGATGGCTTCTGCGTGTGGTGAAGCTAACAAGCTTCTCGCAATGGTTTGCTAGGTAACATGATTCGAATGGCTATGCATGCAAGTTGAGTAACAGGTTGAAATCTTGTACCTGGCCAAATGGTTCGGTCCGACCTTGAAAACTTTCTATTAAGATATATTATATTTCATTGATACCAATGAGTTAATTAAATATTCTAGTAGGTTTTCTGCGTTAAAAACACGGGTTATTATACAAAGAAGTTACTATACTTTCCCAAAAAGTTCGCCTAAGTTACTAAACATTCATTTTGTTCACTTAGGTTACTAAACTTATGAAACATGACATTTGGGGTTACTCAACTTTAAAAAATATACGTAAACATCATTGAACTTGTAAAAACATGACATTTATGTTACTTAACTTACCTAAAAATATACGTCCAGGTTGCTCGGATTAACGTTGAAATTATGGGGGTGTATGTTAATCAAAAGTTCAGTAACCTAAGTGAACAAAATGAAAGTTGAGTAACTTATGAGAACTTTTTGAGAAAGTATAGTAACTTCTTTGTCTATTAACCCTTAAAAACACATTTTGGTAACTTTTGACTGGCTTGACCCGTTCCCTATCAAGCTGATCTTTTAGATTTCATCATTTTAGAAGCATGCTATGTTTCCCATGATGTGGTTAACTTTTGGCTAAGTTTCCTATGTGGTGAAATTTTTTTGTAGCCTGCTGAGGTATTGGGCTTGGTGGACATTCCTAGTCATATACGGTTTCGGGGAATCGACTCAGGTTTAAGATACAGTATCAGGGGTGCTGACTATGGATCAGTGAGAATAGGAGCCTTTATGGGTCGCAAAATGATTAAGTCCACTGCATCTGATATCTTTTTGCAATCATATTCAAATGGTAACGGGAATAATCTTGATGAGTTAGAAGAGTACGGAATTGAACTGCTTAATGATGAAGCATCTTTAGATTATTTATGCAATCTCAACCCTCACAGGAACTTACACTAAGACAATCATAAAAAACCTATAATAATCCTGTAACGAGTCTAATACATGTTTCTTGCATCCTATAGATTTGAAGCTATCTATTCTAATAACCTTTCGGATACTCTAAGCGGTGAAGCGTTTTTGACCAAATATGATCATCACAACGATCCCGTCATAGTGATTTATAATAAGCGTCCATGTGGAGTCAAAGCAGCTACTAGACATCCTATTTATGAAAATTTCCCCGTGAAGGTTTGTCTATTTTCGAGGATAAAAGAACATTTGAATTTTCTTAACAAATCCTTCAGGTAATCTTGTGCTTTGTTATTTTTGTTGCTATTAAATCTTGTTCATTGATTTTCTTATCTAAAAAGGTTGATAAAACCACGAGTTTAGCAAAGATACAGAAATACAAAAGGGTATATGCCGTTTTTGTTTGAAGGTTCGTCACTGCAACTTCAGTATGAGAGGAGAGAGAAATGGAGAATGAGAGTAAAGATTAGTCGACACCTATGATTGCTTAGTGTTATATTCTAATAGGAAATAAGAAGGACAAGACAACAAATAGGCATTGTCACTCAAAGAGAAGAAGAAACATCTACAAGCATCTCATTGAGAAGCACATGTAACTCTAGGACCCATGAGTGTACAATAAGCAGTTTACATTTTTTGATCATTATGTACTGAACGTTAGCTTAACGCTGTAAATTTTAAGGTTGCAAAGCTGAAAAAAGCATCCCCTGTTCTGGTCGATATATTTGTTGCATAGAGAACTAGAGTTCTGGTTGTAACTGGCCCAAACACTAGGGGCAAGACCATTATAGTTGGATTGGCTGCTATGACGGAAAAGGCAGGCATGTCTAAAAGATGATCTATATTGAAAGTTTGTACTGAATCTGCAACATCTAAATCAGCCATCTATATCGATTCTGATGTTGTCTTAATTTTCTGAAATTAGGAAACTTGGATTATAAAAAAGTAGCTAAAATATTTTCTTGTGTAGCTTCATACGAGATGAGGGTAAATAGGGGTGTGCATAGATTAGTCAAAGAACCGAGATGGAACTGATACCGGCTATATTTGGTTTGGTTGTCAGATGGTTACAAAGTATGGTTCTCGGTCCCATGCTGAACCAGAACTACAACGACGCCTTTGAAAATGCATGATTGAGTTTGATGAAGTAAACTTGAAGTCAACATATGAATGCATGACGTTTAAATGCAATAAACATACTTAGTTCCCAATTACTTCTTCAACTGAGGTCCGAGGGTGTAATCAGGATATATGTGTTTTTCAGAGAAGACAACTAAATAACTTTTATTCATGGACCTTTGTGAAGTAGGTTTAAGTTGCTACGGTTGTTATAAAGTGCTTGTAAAAGTTTTTATAGCACTAAAAGCTTAGATCTATAAGAAAAAATAAAAAAAAAAAAAAACAGAAAAAAAAAACAAAAATAAAAAAAAAAAAAAAAAAAAAAAAAAAAAAAAAAAAAAAAAAAAAAAAAAAAAAAAAAAAAAAAAAAAAAAATAAAAAAAAAAAAAAAAACAAAAAAAAAAAAAAAAAAAAAAAAAAAAAAAAAAATAAAAAAAAAAAAAAAAAAAAAAAAAAAAAAAAAATAAATAAAAAAAAAAACAATAAAAAAAAAAAAAAAAAACAAAAAAAAAAAAAAATAAAAAAAAAAAAAAAAAAAAAAAAAAACTATTCCAAATCGTGTTTTACAAATGCTTTTTACTTTCATTATTTTATACATATGTTGGCAATGGTTTCCCAATAGGTAGAAGGTTAAATCTGAAAGTGCTTTTTGTTTGTATCTATTTCAAGGCATACTGAATTAACAAGCCAGTCCGTAGTGCTCTTAAATGAGGTATATATCACTGCGAGTTAAATTCATGATCATCATAGCTATGCTAACATGTACCCCCATGTCCCTCATTCAGTAGCAATCTTGACCACATGCTATTGTATTTTACGAACACATTTTAGACATCATTTTTGTACTTTGTTTCGGGGTATAAGGCAGACTTTACAATCACTCAGTGGAGAGGAGACAGGGAAAATAGTTTGGTGTCCACTGCTAAATTTATGTGATTCCATGCTCAGTGTTGATTATTTTCTCATTAATGGCATAGACCTTGACCTTCTTTGCTTTAAGACTCTAATATAGGAGAGAGGAGGAATTTAGTTTGACAAGAGAGATCATTATGTATAATTAGTTGAGTTGTGTATGTCTTTTCAAGACGTATGCATTGATCGAGGGTATGTGCATGCATGTTTTAGGTGTGTGCTGGTATGAATCCTTTTGAAGGTTCTGCTTTAGGGATGTCACTCCTAGAATTCTTTGCTGAAGCTAGAGCGTTGTTGACAATGGCTACCACCCATCATGGTAAACTTAAAACCCTTAAGTACAGGTAGGAAACAATGGCTCTCTTTCTCTTCAACTATAGGTTCATGTGTTATTTATTTACCTTAAACAGTAACGACGCCTTTAAAAATGCATGCATGAGTTTGATGAAGTAAACTTGAAGCCAACATATAGGATTCTTTGGGGAATTCCAGGCTGTTTTCATGTTAAAATTATTGTTTCTTATCTAAACTTATGATGTGATGTGATTATCTTTGTGAGTGGATATCTTAATAGGTAGAACCTTACCACTGCAGGCGATTTAAATGCAATTAAATTAGCTGAAAGGCTAGGACTTACTAGTTGATGTAGGTTAATGCTTGTGTACTCCATGGACAAGCTAGTGCAAAGATTAATGCGGTGACTTGCATCTCTTCTCTGTTTGCTTCCTGTTTTTTTTTTTTTCTTTTTTATTATGAATATATTAGATGTTCGGTATTATAAGTTTCGTTCATTGCAAACATGTATAGAAATTTGCTTATTTCGTTGTTGAGTAGTGTTGTTTTAGTTATTATTCCTACACATAAAAGTTGATAAGAGTTTTTTATGCGTCATTTATTAGATTGTAATAATATATATTGCCGCTTAACAATTTAGATGACAATGAAAACCAGAATATGCGACAATGCTATTAATGAGCATAAGATAAAAACATTAGTATACAAGAATGCTTTCTTACTTACAATATAAGTTATAAGAGAACTGCAAATATTGGAGTAACTTGAATGGTTATTAACCACTAACAGGGAAAATGAAATAATTAGATAAGGGATTAGTATTGGTAGGTTAGTATGTTTCGTTGTGAAGTATGAAGAGATCTATCCATTTTACCATTCCTATGTTTTTACTCCATATATGTTTTAATTACACGCATAAGGTCTAATAGGCCTCTATGTAGAGAATCTTATCTTCTTATACATTAGGCGGAAGTTGTCGATGTTTGTGTTGCTTAGATTGTTGTTTGCAGAGATGATTATTGTATGCTGTTGTCATACGTTCTTCTTCCTCTTTACTTGGCAGGTGATTGAAGATATGGATAAGTTGAAGCAGAAACTACATGAGCATATTCATGAAGTACGGCTCATCTTAAGTGAGCCATACTTATTACTGGATAAATGTTTGTTATATTTATATGGTATATATGATATAACAATTTCTTTTCAGGCTTGCTAGGGAACTTCATACAAATCTAGTGGTTAGCGAGCGTAGGATTAGGAAGCATGCCACCAGCCAAAGATACAAAAAATCCAAGAAATATCAAATGGTAGAGGAAGCGCGTTCATTACTTCATAAGAAGGTACGACAACGCCGTGCATCCCCGGTTTTAGTTTCTAAGGCAGATGATAGTCGTCTGCAATCTAAAATGGCCTCATTTAGCAGTCAGTCCACACCTAAAGAAAGCGATACAGCAAAGGTGAGTGAGAGCAATGTCAAGACTCAGCAATTAGGTACTTATCCATTACCTTGTTATGTTTTAGACGCTACATAAGTGTGACTTTGATTCATAATCTCTACTAGTGTTTAAATTGCAAAAAGAAGTAGCAAAGTTGTGAAGGCAGGTGACATGGTGCATGTTTCTAAGTTTAATAAAAAGCGGTTGTGTTGAAAGTAGATCCTTCTAAAGAAGAGATACTAGTTCAACCCGAGAATATGAAATTAAAGTTGACACTAGTAGATGTTGTGATTTAACAAGAACGCGAGTAGACAATATGACTTTTCTAAATTCGACAAGGTGGTCGGAAACCATGGTTACCCAAAAAAAGAAGGAAAATGATACACAAGAATACTGTACATATCCTTATTTGTCATTTTCATAAGATTCAATGGCATACACCAAACGTCACAGTTTTGTAAAGTTATGTCAAATGAAACCATTCATACATTAATAGTAAACAAAAAGGGTGGAATGCGTTCAGGTAGTTTAACAAAAAGGGTGGAATGCGTTCAGGTTCTTACACTAATAACTTCAATATTCACCTCTAAATTTTTTTGACTACTTACTTCTTCTCCCTTTCGATGTTTTAGACTATGAAAGCTCGAATGGGTGATCTTGCACAAAGCTTAGGCATGCCACCAGGTTTGGGTGATCAGTTCAAGCAATACTCAATCCTTTTTTTGCAGTCATCCTTCAAAAGCTGCAATTTTGTAGACTAACTGTGCGAAAGGTCCATTTTCTACCCTGTAATACTTGTAATAAAGTTGGTTGTAGCATGTTTTACTATCATTAATAAATCTGATTGATGAAGTTGTTGTGTTAAAAAAGAGCAGTTCTGCTCCATTTGACCATTTTTTCGCAAAATTCAAATTTACAAAACATAACCCAGTTGACCCATTGATAGCTAAATAGATCGTAATTGTCATCTTCATTTAGAATACAATACGAGGAATGATTCAGACTCAGTTTTACATGCATACATCTTGATGTTGAAAAATTCGTAAATTAATTATTGTGTTGCAGTATGTTTGATTAACATACACATAGTAATAAATTTTTAGGTTTCTTATCAGGTTTCTGGATAAAAATTGTGTGTTAAGTGAATAAACAGAGACCAGTCGAGAAAAAAAAGATTTGAAAGAGTTGTAAAGGAATGAAAACCGCATATTATGTTTGTTAATTTCCTCTTGTAGTGTATGGTTTCTCTTAACGTGTGGGTGTGTGTTAATGTGAAAAGGTAGGGACCCTGGTTTACTCACTGGTCGTTTCATCTTTAACATGTGTACCATGAAAGTTATATTGGCTTCTATAATTGCACTTGCAATTACGGTAACTCTAGGCGTTAAATCCAAAGCAGAAGAGTCATACCATTTTTTAGTTTTAATCATAAAGCTTAACCCTTAAAGCTGTTTTTGTCATGGCCTTTGTAAAGACACGTTACTTATGATGTGATGTACAAACTGAGAGTGCAGGTAATCCTGAGATTAGATTCAAGACACATCCAAACATCAACCAAGTCCTTTTCTCTAATGAAAATATTCTGGGATAAAAAGATCCTAACAGGCCATTCCCTGCTAGTCAGGCTGGTGATGGTCTTGGTCTCCTCAAGTGGAGAATGCAAAGTAAAGATGCGTCAGCTGTGCCATTGACTAGTAATTTTCTTTATGTTTTTGTTTCTATGTTTGATGATAGTCTCATTTTACTAGAGGTAGCAAAGATGGGATGATCAGTCGGGTTGTATAATGGTTAAAAATATCAGTCGGGTTGTATAACGTTTAAAAATGGATTTTTGGCTGAAGTTGAACATATTGTAGCATGTTTAAGTTGGTTTGGATTGGGTTGATCCCATTGGCGGAACTTAGACATCTTTATAGGATGGGCCAAAATGTAGATTAGGTTGTATGCATTATCTATAAATAGAGAAACTTACGATCCGTTATCACTTTTAGCTATTTTGTATACAAGAAGTTTGAGAAACACATATACTAAATGGCACGAAAGCTACCTCTAAGTTTTATGTGCCCATCTATAGTGGATGTTGTTTCTGTTAACTCTAATATGTTTTAAACTTTATCTTCTGCCAGTTAACTGCTGGCCCTTGGTTTTGTAGATAATCAGTGTACTAAGTATGATTTACATAATGATATTACTAAAGTAATTTATAAGGTAAGCAATAAGCATCAGGCGACTTCTGATGTATTTGGTATATTTTTATCTTTGTTTCTTATATTATACCTATGTAATCCATTATCAATACTATATAACCTAAATTGACACCTGTTTTCAGGTAAACGGGGTGACGTTGACACTTGTATTTCACATAATCTCCGAAAACACTTGCATGACTAACCAAATTATAAATCCTTTGCAGGTTGCAAGTATTGTCCCGCTAAAAGGTAGACCTCCTTCGAAGTATTCTTAAAGGACACAATTGGTAACCGAGAACTACTAAGTTGTTTGATCCAAGTTATATAATTCATTGTGAATCTGGCTTTCACACACGTTTGTGTACCCGAATTCTGAATGTACTCATACACGTTTTGTTTGTCTTCTAATAATCATATAATAGTGTTCAATTTTGAATTATAATTTTTACACTTTAAGTATAAAAATACGCAAGAAAGATCAAAGCTTCAATCCGCGCTCATAATTTTCACATGTGAAGATGTTTATACTAAACTTAAAATAATCGTTTATTAAACGACGATATCTCATATTTTTGCACCTCTAGTATAAAAAATACGCTAGTAGCTTTAATCCCTGCTCATAATTTAGATGCGTGAAAATATCAATATCTTATAATTTTGCAATTCTAGTATAAAAAATACACTTGTAAGATAAAATCTTTAGTCCTTGCTTGCACATGTAAAGATAATTCTTATAAAACTTAAATAATAGTCTAGTAAACATAAATATCTCATATTTTTGCACTTCTAGTATAAAAAATACACTAGTAAGATAAAATCTTCAATCATTGCTGATAATTTGCACATGTGAAGATAATTCTTACATCGTCTATTAAACATAAATATCTCATATGTTTACACTTCTAGTATAAAAATACGCTAGTAAGGCAATGCTTCAATCATTGCTCATAATTTGCATGCGTGAAAATATCAATATCTTATAATTTTGCACTTCTAGTATAAAAAATACACTAGTAAGGTAAAATCTTCAATCATTGCTGATAATTTGCACATGTGAAGATAATTCTTACATGTGAAGATAATTCTTACATCGTCTACTAAACATAAATATCTCATATGTTTGCACCTTTAGTAAAAAAAATACGCTAGTAAGAGCAATGTTTCAATCCTTGCTCATAATTTGCACGTGTAAAGATAATTTTACGAACTTAAAAAATCGTGTATTAAATATCAATGTCTATTAATTTTTCACTTCTAGTATAAAAAATACACTTGTAAGATAAAATCTTCAGTCATTGCTCATAATTTGCACATGTGAAGATACATTTATATAAAACCTAAATAACGGTCTAGTAAACATCAGTATCTGATATTTTTGCACCTCTAGTGTAAAAAATACGCTAGTAAGAGTAATGCTTTAATCATTGCTCATAATTTGTACGCGTGAAAATATCAATATCTTATAATTTTGCACTTCTAGTATAAAAACTTTGCTCATAATTTGCACATGTGAAGATAATTCTTACATCGTCTATTAAACATAAATATCTCATATGTTTGCACCTCTAGTATAAAAAATACGCTAGTAAGAGCAATGTTTCAATCCTCGCTCATAATTTGAACGTGTGAAGATAATTTTACGAAATTAAATAATCATGTATTAAATATCAATATCTTATAATTTTGCATTTCTAGTATAAAAAATACACTTGTAAGATAAAATCTTCAATCATTGCTCATAATGTACACATGTGAAAATACATTTATACAAAACTTAAATAACCGTCTAGTAAACATCAATATGATATTTTTGCACTTTTAGCTTAAAAACTACACTAGTAAGAGCAATGCTTTGATCATTGCTTATAATTTGCACGCGTGAAAATAACAATATCATATAATTTTGCACTTCTAGTATAAAAAATACACTAGTAAGATTAAATGTTCAATCCTTGCTCATAATTTGCATGCGTGAAGATATTCTTATAAAACTTAAATAATCGTCTATTAAATATCAATATCTACTATTTTTGCACTTCTCATATAAAAAATACGCTAGTAAGATAAAA
>BQNB010208644.1:0-10393 GCA_026074375.1 Tanacetum coccineum
TTTACGTTTTCGTCAGTTTTTCACGTTGTCGTCTCTTATTTTACATTTTTGTCTTTTTTTACGCTTTGGTTCGTTTATTTACCCTTTCGTGCGTTTTCGTCCGTTTTGTTACGTTTTAGTCTGTTTTTTACGTTTTCATACCTTTTGTCTTTTTTTTACGTTTTCGTTTGTTTTTTACGTTTTCGTCCGTTTTTTATGTTTTCTTCTGTTATTTTACGTTTTCGTCTGTTTTTTTACGTTTTCGTCCGTTTTTTTACGTTTTCGTCCTTTTTACGTTTTCGTGTTTTATTTACGTTTTCGTCCAATTTGTTACGTTTTCGTCTGTTTTTTACGTCTTCTTACGTTTTTGTCTGTTTTTTTTACGTTTTCGTCCGTTTTTTACGTTTTCGTCTGTCTTTTACAATTTTGTCCCGTTTTTTTACTTTTCCGTCCGTTTTTTTACGTTTTCGTCCATTTTAAACATTTATGTCTACTTTTTTACGTTTTTATCCGATATTTACGTTTTCGTAGGTTTTGTCCTTGGTTTCCTATAATTTGTATTTGAAAACGTAAAAACAGACGAAAACGTAAAAAAACCGTACGAAAACCTAAAAAGCGTACGAAATAAAAAAAACGTACGAAAACGTAAAAAGGACAAAACGTAAAAAAAACGAAAATGTAAAAAAACGGACGCAAACTTAAAAAACGGACAAACGCGTAAAAACGGACGAGAAAGTTAAAAAACAGACGAAAACATGAAACAACGGTCAAAAAAGTAAAAAAACATACGAAAACGTAAAAAAACGGAGGGAATCGTAAAAAACGGACGAAAACGTAAAAAAACAGAAGAAAACAAAAATAAGCGGACGAAAACGTACGAAAACGAATGAACACTGATATGAAAGTTTAGTTGGCTTATTATTATGCTTAAATGTTCGTTTCTCTCTTTGCATTTGAGCTTATTAGATAAGGTTTTCTCGTGAGCTTATTTTCTCAACTTATTAGTACCAAAATTCCTTAAAAGCTTTCAGATAAAAAATCATCTCTTAAAGCTATTAAAGTTTTTGAACTAATTTTTTTTAGCTTTCAAGGATTGCTCGTATAAAATAAGTTTGAGATTAAGTCTAGATTTCTAGCTTATTGTTAGAGACTTATATTGTTGTAGAGATAATTAGAAACAATTATTAATCTATTAAAATAAAGCTTCTATAATACCAGCTTATTTGAATTCATATGAGCTTAAATTGCTAGATCGAATTTTCATGAGCTTATTTGCTAAATCGTGCTTTGATTGAAGTCTTTAGGTTCTTATAGCTTATTCTAATTCATTGTTGATGTTCACGTATGCTTATTAGTGCTTCTAGTTTGCTAATTAGTAGTGCTTTAATGATTATTTGTCTCTTTAAGATTTCTAGTGCTTATTCAGATTAATACTCGTTTAATTTTAGTTAGGATTTGCTATCTTAAATTGCTAGCTTGTGCTTATTTGATAAGCAGATCTCATGGTTAACGTAGCTTATTCGATAAAGCTTATTATTAATGTGGCTTATTCATACTAGTTTATCTAGTGGAATTTTGATTTCTCAAGTTGCGTTTGGTTTGTATAAGCTTAACTGGACTTTTGTTTGGATTGTACAAATAATAGTTGGGCTTCATTTTACTTGGGCTGCGTTAGGATTGTTAGAGTTGGGATTTTGGGCCACGTTCTTTAATCTGAGCCGCTTATGGTTTTTTAAATTATCTGTTAGGCTAAGACAACTTGGGTTCTGTTGGGTTTTTAGAATTAGGCTTGTGTTTGGATTGCTAGCACTGTGTTTGTTGCAAGTTGATATGAGTGTTTGTTATATATGTTTACTGTTAACAGCTTTTGGTTTGAATTTTGCTTTTGGTACCGGTCAACTCATGAAGCGTGGAGCTTAAGGGTTTATTTAGCTAGACCGAATTTCATTATTTGCTTTAGCTAAATAAATCGGGTGGTATTCGTTTATTTGCGGCTCTTCGATTCGGTTCTATTTTCTATTTTTTTTCAATACATTAGTGTAGCTTAGAATAAAATGTTTAGCTTTGTTTATTTGATCATTATGAGTAGCGAGTAGTTTAATTAGTGCTTGTTAAGTGAAATTGTGAATTAGGAATTAAGTGTGGATTTGAAAAAGGTTTGATTAATAATTTTCGATTATTTAGATTTGTGGTTTAAATATTTTAAAGGGCAAAATCCAAAAAAATAGTTAAACTACACATCTAGTAATTAATATCTTTTTAAGAGGTTTTTGTCAAAATAAGTCAACATTGTGAGATAATTATCTTTTCTAAGGGAATTAATTCGTTAATGAACCTTAATTCACACTTAATGAACTTTTAACATCACTTAGCAAGCATTTGCATCTTAATAATCTTTTAGATCATTTTAGCATAATTCTCGTAGCTTAATTGTTTAGTATAGTTTTTAGTATTAATATTGGTATAATTTTCTTAGTTTTTAAAAAAAAAGTTTTTAAAACCAAAAGCCTTAAAAGATAATCAAGCATTATTCTTCGAAAACATAATCGTGATTTGTTCAATTCAAACCTCGTTGGGACTTCGACTCCGAAAGATTGATTATTGTTTGTCCTCAGGCAATTTTCACATCCTACGGGAATTACTATACTATACTATTACTCGACGAGCACGTTTCGTACGAATAAGTTTTTGGCATAAACAATAAGCACTTACAGAATTCAATAAGCTAACCTTGACTTTTACAATAAGCTCAGAAAAACTAAATAAGCTGAAACATAACAAATAAGCTATCTAAAAACTAGAGAAAAACTAAAAAAACTAAAATTCTTACCCTTCGTAAAGTGAAAGGAGCGAGTCATATAAATAGCTAAGAGGAGGGGTTGTTATTGTAAATTCTCTCAATCATTGCGTCATGGTTAGCCAATGTTTGGCATGGAAAACGCCACCTCGGACTGACAAACGTGGTTGACCTAATAGAATTTGGACACGTGGATTTTTTAATGCTTCACTTGTACGCATAGAGTTACGTCTGTTGGATCATTGTTTTGAAATGAATAGAAGGATATATATATTTACTCCGCCACGTGTCAAAGCATCATACGCCCTTCCCTTTACTGGTGCTTAGTCATGTGACATTTTTTGAATTTATTTCGCCTCACGTGAGGCTGATGCCAGGTGATGTCATCATCTCCAAATTAAAATTTCAAGTTTTTATGTTTTATTTGGCTTTTGCTCATTTGGGCTGGTCCGGCCCGTTAAGTGGGTACGGGATGGCCCAATAAGATCTGAGGGCACCGTTAGACTCGTTTTCTCGCGTTCTTTCCAATGGTATGCTTGGAGACTTTTCACGACTTTGCCTTGATCTTGATTATTAAGCACTCTTGATCGAAACGAACCCGTAAATACCCGTTTTTGCATTGTTTTCAATCCGATTTACTTGCAAGACATAAAAATACCAAACAAACATATTTGAAATATAATTAAATATTTTTAGTCCAATTAATAGTGTTTTACGGGGTTATAAAGATGTGTGTTTTAGCACACATCAAACACCCAAAAAACAGACGAAAACGTAAAGAACAGACGAAAACGTAAAAAAACAGACGAAACTGTAAAAACATTGAATAAAACGTAAAAAACAGACCAAAACACAGACGAAAACGTAAAAAAATGGACGAAAACGCAAAAAATGATCTGAATTCTAATTTGCCTGTTTTGACCCTTTTCCATTTTGACCCTTCCCGTTTTCGCCCGTGCCCGTTTTAGCCCGTGCCCGTTTTAACACGTGCCCGTTTAAGCCTGTGCCTGTTTAGGCCCGTGCCTGTTTTGCCCCGTGCCCGTGCCCGCCCGATCTGCCCGTTTTGCCACCTCAGGATACATACCATCTTGTGTCTAATATATCTGAAGAACATGTGGCTGCATTGATGCCAAACAGTTTATGAATTAATATTTCTACATCACTGACAGGGAAAGCACATGGAGACCTATACAGGGTTCATGAATCTTGAAAATGGAGGTTGTTACGCCAGTGTTGCAGGAGGATGGATGGCCCAAATGACCCTAGAGGGAGAAGCCCAAGCCCGTATGGCATATAGATGATGTCATATTATCTATCTTATTTTTTTTAAGTCAAGTCCAAGGTCCATTAGGAATCATAATAGCCATAATATGCCCATGGCCCATTTAGCTATTAGGGTTTTACCCTACTTTGTCTTATAAATACTCTTGTACTATTTCATTATAATCAATAAAGTTAAAGTCAATCAAAATATCTAGTTTTCTTCTCTATATTCTTAAGGAGCTCCACACGCTAAAAGTTGTGCTACTATCCGATACAACCCCTAACAAGGTCGTATCAATTGGTGCTTTCATTGAGAGCTCTCGTTGAGAGGGCTTCTGATTTAGGGTTCTAAAAAAATACTGTTCACCGGGTACTCTTCATCGTTTATCGAGGGTTACTGTTCATCAGCAAAAAAAACTGTTTTTTGAGTTACGGTTCATGGCATCAGACGGCAGTGATCAAGAAGTGAGATACGCACTTTATAAGCTCTTGCAAATGGGTATAGGGGCCGAATACCAGATGAAGTTTGAGATACTTATTAACCGAGTGATGGGGATCCCCTAATCTTTACATAAATTGTTTCTTATCTCTGGACGTCAAATCCAACAACTTTAGGCGAAACTTTTTCATTAGCCCGTGCAACAGAAGCATGCTTCGTGGAAGATGCACTATTTAAGCTCTTGCAAAGGAGAACGGTGGCCGAATACCAAAATGAGTTTGAGATGCTTATAAATCGAGTAACGGGGATCTCTAAATCTTTACTTACAATGATTTATATCTCCGAACTTAAAGTGGCGTTACAAATAGAACTGTTAAGGGCAAGGCCTGCAACTTTAGTAGAAGCCTTCTCTTTAGCCCGAATAATCGAGGCTCGTTTTGAGGCCATTACGCATAAAGAGAAGGCAATTGTAGAGAAAGAGCAAAGCATTAAAGAGATAACATATACCATTACATCATTGCAAAGTGAAGTAGCTTCACTTAAGGCAAAAGGGTCCTTAGATGCTAATGAAGAGATCAAAAAAGATCATACACTGGTTCATGAGTTGGAGAAGCAGGTGGAGAAACTTTCAATGGAGTTGCAGTTAAAGAATAACTTTAAGGAGGCTTTAGAAACCACGTCAAAGGATTTGGAGAAGGCGATGCTTGATATAAACCCAACGCTTCATGATCTTCAAAAAGTTACCGTTGATCAGAAGAAGAAACATTATAAAACCAATCATGCTCTAAAAATTATTGATGAGGAATTTAAGAAGGTTAAGTTCGAAGCGACCACAAAGATTAGAAAACTGGCAAAGGTTTATGGTGCTTGGCTACCACCTTGGCTCGCGACTCGTTTAGTTGTTTACCAGCCTTATGTAAAGAACCAATCAAAAGAATTCTTGTTTATTCAAGGAAGAATATGGGATCCCAAAATCAATCACCTTGAGGACAATGTGGTTTTTGAAGGTGTGAAGAGTGTTACGCTAGTGTTGCAAGAGGACGGACGGCCAAAACGACCCCAAAAGGAGAAGTTTAAGCCCATATGACATATAGATTATGTCATATAATCTATCTTATTTGTTAAGTCAAGTCCAAGGTCTATTAGGAATCATAATAGCCATAATAGGCCCATGATCCATTTAGCTATTAGAGTTTTACCATACTTTGTCTTATAAATACTCTTGTACTCTTTCATTATAATCAATCAAGCTAAAGTCAATCAAAATATCTAGTTTATTCTCTATATTCTTAAGGAGCTCGTGCGCGCTAAAAGTTATGCTACTATCCAATACAACCCCTAACAAGGTTGTATCAGAGGTTATATCATAGAAGAGACCTGCTATTTTTCAAGAGATGTTGTGACTTTGATGATAATTACTGAATATAGTTTCATTGAAGAAGGGTGTAAGTGTAATTTCGTATTTAGTTAAAGGTCGTGGATTTCATTCAAGATCAATGTTCCATATACAAGTTACCATACTCGGTCCACACTCCAAACTAGCTACAAGATGCATGATTCGGCTTCATGTTCTTAGCGGATTGGTAAGTAAATTTTTTTAGTCATTAATATTATTAGCAGATATATTATAAGTATGCATTTGTGTTTAGTAATTAGGCCTAGTTTCTTTGTACTTCTATATATCATCTTGTCGAATGTTAAAGCATGGGAAATTAACCCTAATCACAGATATACCATTGAGATGAAATGATCATTTCTTCCTGTTATTTTTGCCATTTTTACGAACTCTTTCCTTCTTTACCTACATGAACGGGCAGTGGGCTACACGCTAATATTCAATCTTCATATCTATAAATTATGTGTTTTTTATGCACCATACAAATAAAAGATTAGTCGACTCAAACCTCAACCTGAGCTTATTATTTTGTTTTTGTATAGCAATGAATTTAATGTTTCCCTAGCACATACAAAACAACCCACAACCTGGAACGTGAATAATAATGGAAGCTGTAAACTGGACATAAGAGCAGCACCACAATGAAAGAAATAATCACATTCAACGTATTGAAATGCCACTCTAACAACTTACAATTTTACTTGGAACCTCTACTATTGATCTAAAGATATATAATAGTAACAGCTGTTGGGTTATGGTAGTTGGACTAGCACCTATACAGCTAAAAATGTGTGAGCCTATTGGGGGCTCACACATTAAACACATAGAATGCGTTTAATCTTCACGTAAGCTTCTAAATGTAAACCTTTGGACATAAAACGACTAGACAAGATTCATATGGTTGTCTTAAGAATTGTAGCCAGCCAAATGAAGATTCTAGAGGGTGTCTAGGTGCGTTGTATCCAGGAGATAAGGAGAAGAGATGTGGTGATAAGAATTGAAGAGTTGTGATAAGACTTAGACTTCAAAGTCTTATAGTCTTATCACAAGTAGGGTTCAAAGGCTATATAAACCTCACCCTAACTCATTCATTCGTGACCACATATCATAATACCAATCACCAAAAGCTGCTGATATTATTTCTCTTCCCTAACAGTTGAAAACATAAACCCTAATTAGGTTTTGTTGATTTTCTATTTCACATTTATCTCAACCCTTGTGTTCGTATAGATCCATAGGTGTTTTGCAGGTGTGATACGATCCCATAGATTATGCAGATAGATATTGGTTTGGTTTACAAGCTGTCAAAGGGTGACAGTTTACAGGAAACATTCTGGGCTTGTTTATGATCGTTCTCGGACAGATCTGTGTTACAGATCGGACATAGCTTTGTCCGATATCGGACAGAACACGATTTGGTTCTCGGTTGTTACACAGGATCTCGGACATAACAGGTTTTTAGGTTTTGGTTTTCGGATCAGAATCTTATAGCTTTGATTTGGTTTAGATTCCATAGTAAGGCTGTAACAATTGTTGTTTGGGTATACGTGAAGCACGGCTAGCAATCCGGACGTATTTGATTGACGTGTTTGTGTGAGCATTCCATAGAGGTGGAAATTTATCCACTAGTTTCGAAAGCATTTTCTAGATCTCGGTTTTCATTCATTTGCAGTTGACTTCAAGGGTTAGTTTTCTATATTACCCTTTTGTTTATTTATTGTGTGTTAATCGTATGCATCATACTTGATTTATATCCGCTGCGTACTCGTAGTGTTAATGGTTAACAATTTATTAAATCCCAACAACAGCTAACTAATCACATACAAGAATAAAAATGATTGGTGATTATGGTTATAGTCGAGCTCAACAATGTGGCCCATGGGTTCCAAAGGCTTTGGTACGCCAATGGGACTTTTTCCTAGCTAGCGTATCCCAGTTGGCTAGTTGGGTTCAAATCCAGCAGTGGTATATTATGGTGGATGTGTGTGTACGACGTTCAAATAAAATAAAAGGAAGGCCATTCTAGTAAATGTGATAGTTTCACACGCACGTAGTATGCTTGTACAGAAATTCTAGCAATAGTAATAACTTATATTAAAGTTTCATGTGCTGTTTAGAATAACTCATATTGAAGTTTAATCGAAGGTACATAAAGTAGAATGAGCAATGAGGATCAAAAAGGAAAATTTTTGCATCTTTGGACAATAGCGGACTGCGGACACATGACATAAAGTTCTGAAGAAATAATAGAACGCCAGTGTAATTTGGGGCACCTTCGGAAAGCCTCCTTGTGGTCCGCCCTGCCTTTGGATCAGTTTATTCACCGGCCGCATTGTACCTTAGGAGTATGTGGTTAATATTGATTCATTAGCTTTTTTAACACCAGTCACTTTCCATGAGGACCATGACTGAGTGGAATCAGTGGAATGCAAGAACCATTCCACCCATTAAAAGGCAGAAAACTACAGTCGGTTGATTGCAAACGGTTAAATCTTGATAACTACTAGAGGTGGCAATTTTAGACCCGTTGGTTAATTTGGGTCTAGTTGGTTAAATATTTTTAAGGGATGAGCCTAAATGGGTCTCCTTTAAATTTATAGATGGGTCTAGCATTTTTCTTTAATATTATAGATGGGTCTAGATGGATCTCTCTTAAATTTATAGATGGGTCTAGCATTTTTCTCTTAATTTTATAGATGGGTCTAGTTGGGTAAATATTTTTAAGGGATGGGTCTAGTTGGGTCTCCCTTAATATTTATAGATAGGTCTTGTTCGGTATAACATTTTCATCCGTTTTTAACGTTTTTATACGTTTTCGACTGATTTCGACCGATTTTGACCGTTTTCGATCGATTTCGTCAGTTTTCATCCCTTTTCGACCCTTTTCGACCGATTTCGTCCGATTTCGATGGATTTCGACCGATTTCGCACGATTTCGACTATTTTCCAACGTTTTTGACCGTTTACGATCGTTTTCGATCGATTTCGGCCGATTTAAACCGATTTCGTCCGTTTTCGACCGATTTTGACCGTTTTTGACCGATTTCGACTAATTTCCACCGTTTTTGACCGATTTCGACCGATTTCGCTCATTTTCAACCGATTTCGCACATTTTCGACCGATTTTGACCGTTTTCGACTGATGTCAACCGTTTTCGACCGATTTTGATCGTTTTCGACTGATTTCGACGGATTTCGATCGTTTTTGACTATTTTCGATCGATTTCATTTGTTTTCGACAGATTTCGTTAGTTTTCGATCATTTTCGACCGATTTCGGCTGTTTTTGACAGATTTCGACGTTTTTCGACCGATTTCAACCGTTTTCGACCGATTTCCATCGTTTTTGACCGATTTCGATCGTTTTTGACCGATTTCGATCGTTTTCGACCGATTTCGATCGTTTTCGACCGATTTCGACCGTTTTCGACTGTTTTTGACGGATTTCAACCGTTTTTGACCGTTTTTGATCGATTTTGTTTTTTTTCGACTGATTTCGTTCGTTTTAGATCATTTTCGACCGATTTCGGCTGTTTTCGACAGATTTCGACCGATTTCGACGTATTTTGACCTTTTTAGACTGAATTAGACCGATTTCGCACGTTTTCGACCGAATTCGACCATTTTCCTTCGTTTTTGACCGATTTCGACCGTTTTTGACCGATTTCGATGTATTTTGACCGTTATCGACCTTTTTCGAACGATTTCGACCGTTTTCCATCGTTTTTGACCTATTTTGACGGATTTTGACCGTTTTTGACCGAATTCGACCGATTTCGCACGTTTTCAAACATTTTTGAATGGTTTAAACCTTTTTTGTCCGTTGTTGAATAGTATTATACGTTGTGGTCCGTTTACTTATATTTTCTTTTGTTTTCGTACGTTTTTATCCATCTACTTAGGTTTTCATACGTTCTCGTCCGTTTTCCTTCGTTTCCTTACCTTTTTGTACGTATTCTTACGTTTTTCTAAGTTTTCATCCATTTCGTCCGTTTCGTTCGTTTTCTACGTTTTTCTATGCTTAAATTGTTTTTGAACGTTTTCAAACGTTTTATCCGTTTTTATACGTTTTAGTACTTTTTATAAAAATGTATAAAAGCGTATGAAGACGTATAAAATCGTACAAAATGCATGAAAACGGACGAAATGTAGGAAAACGAAGAACGGAAAAGGACGTATGTAAACGAACAAAATCGTAAAAAATGGACGAAAACGAACAAAAACGTACAAAACTTTAATAACGTTAAAAAACGAACGAAAACGTTCAAAACAACTTGAAAAAGTACGAGAACGTGCGAAAACAGTCGAAAACGCACGAAAACGATCAAGAACGGGCAAAAACGGTCAAAATCGATAAAAAACGGTCAAAAACGGATCAAAATCGGTCTAAGACTGACAAAATCAATCAAAAACGGTCGAAATCGAACGAAAATGGTCAAAATCGGTCAAAAACGATAGAAAACGGTCGAAATCGGTCTAAAACGGTAGAAATCGGTGGAAAACGATAGAAAACAGTCAAA
>BQNB010208646.1:0-10393 GCA_026074375.1 Tanacetum coccineum
GATTCTCGCTCAACTTTATGTTGACATTTTAAGCATCATTTTTAGGTAAGCTTAATGGTGCTAAGATAGAGCGAAGTGGCTAAAATAGACCGTAGGATGCTTGGAGTTTATTTATGTTTTCTGTTTGAATAAATGTGTTAGCATGGATTGTTTGGATTTAGTTTTGTATGTCATTTATTGACGAGACATCTTTTTCATTAATAAAGACACCATTAGGTTTTGGGTATTGTTATGACACTTTGTGTCTTTGCTTTGCTTTACATTAGTTTTCATTTTAGTATTCTCTATATAGACACCATGTGTTGTGATGATATCCATTCTTGTTACGCCTCGCGTTTCTGCCTTGGCGGGGTGTGACATCGGGCATGGTCTACTTCATGACCATGCAAAGGCTTGTGATTACTTTGCATCACAACTCGTGCTTCCTATATCCATTAGTGTACGTTTCAGTGCATCTATGTGATTAAATAAGAGAAATCTTATTTAACTTGGTGTTTGTTGTTTTGTCACACACAAAATTATTCCATCATCTGAAAATATTTTTTAAAAATACATTTGACTTCTCAAACAATGTCTCCTAAACAACTCGAATCCCTTAAAGGATTGTGTGTTTTCGTCATTTTTGGATCATAACAGCCCTAATTATAAAATTAGGGTTCGTCAAATCAAAAGGTGGTGAAAACGTGTAATTGATTGAGGGATTTTGTAGTTCTAGGCTTCATAAATGTATAGGTTACTTGACTTGATCATTTGTTGTGTTTTAATATGATTCTTGAAAGTTTGTGTTCGAAAAATTGTGTAAAATGCGAAATAATGAAACAATAGGATATGTTTATGGCTAAGTGAAATGGCTAGTGTTAAAAAGTGAAAATCGTTATTGCACAAACTTGTATAAATCGAACGAATAGATCGAATAATTAGTTGTGAGTGTTCGAAAATATTGTGTAGAATGCGAAATAATGAAAAAACATGATATGTTTTAAGTATGAGAGTGTTATGCTAGTTAAAGAGTTAAATAAATCGATAATGCACAAATGTTAGACATCGATCAAGTAATAAAACATATGAATCGAACGAGTGTTGATCGAACGAGTGTCCATATGAGTTGATCGAACGAGAGTTTTTATATTGATCGAACGAGTGACCATATGTGTTGATCGAACGAGAGTGTTTATGTGTTGATCGAACGAGTGACTTTATGTGTTGATCGAACGAGAGTTTTTATATTGATCGAACGAGTGACCATATGTGTTGATCGAACGAGAGTGTTTATGTGTTGATCGAACGAGTGACTTTATGTGTTGATCGAACGAGAGTTTTTATATTGATCGAACGAGTGACCATATGTGTTGATCGAACGAGTGGCTATACATGTTGATCGAACGAGGGACCCTATGTGTTGATCGAACGAGTGACTTTAAGTGTTGATCGAACGAGTGACTTTTTAAAAAAAAAAGGTGATCGAACGAGTGATTTTTTAAAAAAGGGCGATCGAACGAGTGCTGCTTCACAAGGATCGAACGAGTGATTTTTTTTAAGGGGCGATCGAACGAGTGTTGCTTAACAGGGATCGAACGAGTGTTGCTTAGAAAGGATCGAACGAGAGCCATTTGACTTGATCGAATGAGTGTCTTACAATAAGGATCGAACAAGCACATATTCTAAGGACCGAACGAGTGTTACTCTTTGAGGACCGAACGAGTAGAGTTATCAATACTTGACCAAAATTTTGTCTAACACACTTTAGATCAAATTTTTTTTTAACTAAGATTAAAATTCAAAAACAAATCTCTTAGTTTAATATAGGGACAGTATTTCGTTTAGACAAAACCAAGGCTTAACTATATTCGACTTAACTTGTTAGGATAGGTGCCTTTGTCCTTTCAAACACATGTGTTCTTTTAAGTAGATTGATCTTCAATAAGTGCTAAAAAGTCTTAAAGGTTATCGTGAATGAATGATTGTGTGTCCTTATAAACTGTACTCACTCTTTCTTAAACAGAATTATGGCACTCTCGATAGCAAATCAGATTGCTTTGGATGACGCACTGGTGGCTCCTACTGACCGACTCAAGATTGGAAAATGCAATCTTCGCTTGAGTTCGGATATTACATCCAAGGAAGCAACCCTTCAATGTTGGTATATGATGTGCTAAAGCTCTAATCCGTTCTTACAAGGCTTTCCAAGTTACTGATGGTTGCTCCAGATGGATCTTTATGCTTTGGAATTCTGGGCCGTCGGCTTTATGTTCACAAAGATCAGGGTCCGTTTCAAGATGATTATACAAAGTAGACATCATCGGTCTTGAGCATTTCAGGGACATCCTTCAAATTTGCCCTAAAGTCGGTAATAAGAAGTTTGTTGCCCACCTCTTGACGTCGGAGAATCCATCATCTTTCTAGATAGCATTGACACTCCGGAGATAGAAGGAAGATCCATGATGTGACTGTCAATAACAACTGCATCATCACATGGAGATCATTTGTGGCTTGTAATCAATAAATGTCTCTTGCACGGGAACTTCCATCTTATGGAAAGTCTTCGTCTATCTCAAGCTCGAATTCTTGTGGGGCATGTACAACAAGAAGAGCGTTGTTGACTATGCATTTCTTCTGTGGGAAGACTTCATTTTCAAGATTGAGACCAAAAAAGTTCGAAGAGGGCAGTTGCGATTTGTACTATCCTGCGGTTCACCAAATAGTAGTTGCAACTATGTGATGGGAAAAGATCCTTCAATTCGAGAAGAAACAAGGTCAATTGGCTACTACGCAAGAGTTGATCCAAATGTTACCCACTTCAATGTTTAATCTAGAATGAAGTCATCAGTTGTACGGGGCTTCTTGCCAGTGGCACTAACACAACGAGGACATCCGCAAATCAGAATCCTACAAAGAGTTTTACGCTATTGGACCCTTCAGAACAATTCCTCACTAGACAAAAAGAAGCATGAATGGAAAGCTAATACAGATGCAATCACTAACAGAAGCTTCCAACTGCCCCAAGAAACAGAAGACAGGAACAGGAAACAAAAGACTTCTGAGATGGAGAATATATCTGAGGCAGTACTTGACAGAGGCCTGACTAACTTAATATAGTCATCAAAAGAAGCGTTCGAGTAATCTCATAGACTCTCATGCTAGTGGTTCTGGAGCAGATGAAGGAACTGGGTGTTACAACAGGGGTTCCCGATGCTCCGGAGTATGACTTTAGAGGTTGATAATCTTGGAAATCACGCGAAAGGATCAAGCTGATGAGCAAGATCAAGATGACGATGATGCTAGAAGGATAGAAACAACATTGACGTTCATGAGACTACACAGGTAAGAAGGAAGAGGATGATAAACATGGACGATTGATGAGACATGAATCAGAGAAGATGATGATGCTCGTGAACGATGATCAAGAAAGCTGATGTTGTGATGATGGATGAGAAATGGACTGTATCACGATAAGATGGTGATGTTTTTGTACCATCATTAAGCTCATAACTCATGAGGATGAAATAATACATGTACCAGGATACTGATGAAGTTGATTATAGTATTTCATCATCAGATGAGGTGATAGTGACAATGACGTTTTGAAGGATGCGAGGTTTGAAGCGTGCGAAGTCGGTGAAGATGCTACAAATGCAAAGCATCAAGGGAAATGACGGCAGTCAAAGATCCAATACGATATTGATGGATGAGATAAGATAATTACTGACACGATGTTAGAAGACATCATGTGGGGACCCTAACTAGGTTAATCACTGGATGGTCAACAACAGGCTCGTCTGTATATCCTCTGGTTTCGTATATCCAAACATCTGGAAACCCAAATCAAGATGTACTCGGTGTTGTGTATATTTTTCGACAACATATGACGAACTTCTCTCAATTGATACTTATGTAAAAGGCTATCGTGCGAGACATCCTTTCACTCGCCCTCCTAAACCGCATCCCATCGTAATTCAACCACAACATACTACAATTATATCACCGGCAACTACTACAAGCTCCATACTACAAAATCTTACCAACTTTGCCTCGTTGTTCTGGCTTAGTCAGTAGACTGAAAGACACTAGAAGACACATTTCCCGTATTCAGGCAAACCATATTCAATATGCTGAAGCGCTCTCACCTCTATTCCTAGCAATGTTGATCAGTATCTAGCGCAATAAAAATGAAGGTAAGCAGTGGATGTTGCAGTTCAATGAAGATATGACAAAATTCGAAAGGTCGTCTTCTATGCAAATCAACAATTCTTGAGACAATTGATGAACGGATGAAGAAAAATCATCAAGGAAACATCGTCAAAAAGGAAGTCTCCAAAATTATTACCTAAGTGCAACGGCGCCGTCCCCGAGAATCAGCGTGCATTCAGTTCATAAACGATCGACTCGAGTCTGAAGTTCTGGTGCGGATCCTTCAAAGGAAGCTAACTAATCTCATGATGTAGCTGCAAATCTATAAGAATTAGTGCTGAAAAAGATCATAAATTGGACAAGATGGAAACTAACAATTCTCATCAAAGGTCAGACATTAAGAGACTTGATCTATAAGGACCTCTAGTTGAGGCGTATGAAGCTGACCATGATCTTGTTAGATACATATGGCGTTACCAGTCACAATTAAAAGACCCCTAGAGATGGTGAAGATGATGATGAAGAAGAAGAACACTCCGCCTGGAACAGGACAGGGGGTCCAAAGAGTCAGGTCAGGAAAGGAACCGCTTCTAACAGTGCTCCAAAGCAAACGACAACCAAGACAGACCATGAAAGACTAACCGGTACAGGATCTAAGTCTCAAACGATTTCTGCTAGCCAATCCTGCTCCGGTAGGGGAAAAGCTATTGCAATTACAGATGTCTTTGAAAGATCTGCAGACCATTGAGTTCGAAACAGGTATCCAAGATGAACAAGAAGAAGAAGAGGTCCAACATTTTCCTGATTGGTTTCAACAACCTACCAGACTACCTTCTCCTGATCATGCATGGAATAAGACTGTTCCTGCCATTCAAGAAACGGTCCAACCTTGGTTAAGCAACCTGGCACAACAGACCCCTCGAGAGTCGTTTGATGAACTTAAACGATTCTACATTTTGACTTCTACGCCTTTTGTGCTAAAACCGGACTAATTGTTCAACTCTAAACCTGAAACTGCTTGCTGGTCCAACATTTGGAGCTGCTGAAAAAAGGCAACTATTGCAAGAGTTTGATGAATTGGAATATTTTTTGTGATGGTGGTATACAAAGACACAACGAGATATTAGACTGGATCACCCTGTGAAGGTCGCCAATATCCGCATGATCTGCGACAAGGCACCAATAACGTTAATTCCAAATTCTCAAGGTCGTCGTGTCATACCATTTAATCACTTCATCAATAAAGTCATTGAAATATCAAAGTGGTGGCTCTGTGTCAAGCCGAAAGTAACTCTACTTCCCTGGTAACGAAGACTCAGGCTGCAGATTTCGGGACATATCAAAATGGATAGAAGACTTTAATGCACTAACTCAATTGTGGAGTCACTATCATCGATCGTCAACATACGACAAATTGCCTCTGGGGAGTCTTCGCATTGGGGCAAGAAAGCGTCGACTAGTTCTATGATTTGCAGCTTTAAGGGAATAGCTCGGGACGTCTATTCAAAAAGAACGGATCATTGCAAGTCACAAAGGTTGAAAATTGTTCGAATGGCATGTTATAAGCAAGCTTGACTGGAATTACAGTACGAAGGGATGATTGTGCTCTATACAAGTTCTAGAAGGCGACTTTTAACAGGACTAAGGATTCAAGACATTGAAGATATGACATGCTTCTTCTTTGTACAAAGGAAAAGTGAAAATCTCTGCGTTGGAACGATCGTATAGATTCAATGTCTCCTTATCGAATGTTTACACGTTGTGTTGTCAGCCAGAGAATAGTGGATAGATCTTAAACTGGGTTTATGTTGAAAGTTATCAGAAGAAAACTTAACCTCACCAAGCCGGATACGTAAGATTAAACATCTAAGAAGACAAGATGCTTTTTACTCCATAATCCGATCCCCAAGAGGATTCATTCTTCGAGAATAAAAGTCAAGAAGTGAACCGATGATGCGATTTGGACGAACTTACACAAGTTCAGCGATGTCACTCTAATGTACTTGTATATCGGTCTGCTCTACAAGATCGCCTCAAAGGAATAGAATGGATTAGTACTATGCCACAGACTTTTTGGAGCCAACGCGTCAAAGCAAACGCAAGGAGCCTATGATCCAGGCGATTGAACAAGAGGATAAGACAAGGGAGGATCATGAGGAGTTTGGAGGGGAGATTTCGTCGGTGGACAGACCTTACGGGGGTGATATACGGCTTCTACAAAGGGACCATATGATTTTATAATATGTTGTTCTCATCTTTCCAAAGGTTCAATACTCGTAAATAATACTTTTCTTGTAAATATGTACTTTATTTGTGTAGGGACTTATTGGTGGACTTATACGATGTGCTCGAGTCTAATTTTTTCTAGAAATTTCTCTAGTAAAATTCAAAATTTTCAAATATGGTACTCGGGATCATCTTAGATAAACCCGCAATTTTGAGGGGGGAGAAAGACACATGTTCAACTCTGTTTTCATATCTCCTTTTGTACCCCGAAGGGTAACTAACTTGATAATCAGAAATATAAAGGGTTTAATATTTTTGGATAAGGGGAGATAATGTGATTAACCGGACATTTATATTATTGACAGATGTGATCACATAAAATAGACTCAATACACTCCATACCTAGCATGTAATACAGACTTACGGTTGCACATGTTATGGGGGGCCTTTTTGTGATATTGAAAAACTCTCATTGTGTAAATCTTTTTATAATTTATATTCAAACACTTTGTTTGAAATTTGCAAGGTTTTTGGAAGGATTGTGATAAAATACCCAAAAGACTGACCATGTATATTAAATTTATTGAAGTTATTATGGCGGTTAGCTTTAGGTTTTTCAGATCATGATCAAGCCAGAACCGGAGGTAGGACGGGTTCTACCCAAGGATATCCACTAGATAGTGTACAAGTCCTCTTAGGTAGTGATTTAAAAGGAGGAAAAAATGAGAACAGGAATTATGACGACTGAGATGGAGCTAACACTGGTACAAACCCAACAATGTTTTAGTTATGACAGTCTCGGTATGAATTGAAGGGGGTTTGAAAGAAATGAAAAGAGATCAACGTAAGGATAAATGGGTTTGAAAAGAAAGAAGCCCTCCTTACTCTTAGGCAGAAAACCGGGGGGTCAATCATATGGCTGTCGAAACAATCAGGTGTTGGCTGACATTGAAGACAGTCATGGACCAGTGAAGCTAAGCACAAACCCTCCCAGGAGCTACTCAAAGTCAGATTGACTTTGTTTCAAAAACTCACGGACGATTACATTCATTTATATTGGCTCTCTCACTCCGAGTTTGGTCGATATTGAAAAAGGTGGCACTCGCATCCAGCCTATTCGATCACTAAAATATCAAAGTGTTGCACTATCGAGTCTTAGAGCCTAAAAGTGATCATCCACTAAATCTCTTTAGGACAATTCTTAGTACACAAAATTATCCTTGCTAAGTCACCACCAATGTGAATTATCAAGATACATATTAAGCAGTCCCTTGAATTATCTCCTTGTGATTTTTTGCCAGAAACATCAGAGTGAATTAGTGCTATTCACAATGAAGATGAAATCTCTCGCTTGTAGTCAACTATCAAACAAAGCTCTATGGTAGGTGACTTGTGCGATTCTATATTAATCAAACTTATGACAACTGGAAAGAAACGATGGTGCGATTCTTTAGAATCGAACTTGTTCAGGTAAATGGATCATCGGTTTTGTTAGTGAATTTTGAATGACAAACACTCTCGGTGTGTCACACAAAATACAACTATTTGTAAGTGATACACTGATTGTTTTTCAAATCAAAGTTTCTATTTCAATCGGTGAGTAGTAACTCACTGGTTCACTCTTATCGTGCTGTCTGCTTTGAGACGTTCCGATAACGCGAACATGCTGAATTACGATAATCTATATAATTATGTGTTAGAAAGATTCAATAATTCAGCTGGAAATCTATGTCAAGAAGATTCTTATTAAATTGCTTTCTGATCAAAGGTTGATCCTCAGGATCCGTTGGGTTCTCCAACCAAAACCTCGGTCATATGCAAAGCCATATTCGTTCCCCCCCTGTTTTTCATTGATAACTGTGTTTTTATGCAGGCTATATAAATGGTGGTGGAGGTTCCTTGATTTCCAGCTGGCTCACAAAGATCCTATACCTCATGATCATAACCGGACGACAAACAATAATGTCTTAATGATAAGCTCAAGTACATGTTTCAAAAAAATAAAAGACTTCAGGCTCTACTCTGATACCACACTTCCTTTCTTGAAGTGTCAAAGCTGTTAAAGTTAAAAGTTTTCAAGAAAGATGATTAACATTTATAGCTTTCCAGAATGGTTAAATGAGCATGTTCGGTCAGAATGTCCAACAAAAAAGTCCACAAGGTGGCAAAGTTACAAGTTGGAATAGAGAATTTAGGGTGGTTGATGATTCAAAGATAACTCAAGATTACTATGTCAAATACACGTTCATGGAACAAGCTCATAACAAGAAATCACATGTTCACATACAACATATTCACAAGAGAAAGTCAAGTGTAGAGCTATAAGTCTAGGGAAATATAAAGCATTAGTATGCTAGGCCTTCTTAAAGTTTGTAAATGGGAGTGACCTCCCTTTGGGGGAGATTGTTGGGAAACACGAAAAAGTGTAGGTCATTTCCAAAGTTGTATAGCTTCTTAGCTACTGTTAAGTTTGTATAAGGATTAGATTTGTAACCTAAGTCCGGGTCCAAGGGCCATGGGGGGTCCTTCCAACTACCAGCAAATTGGGTCCGGCCAAGGTAGTATTTATACACCCTCTCCTTGTCTTGGAGAAGGTTGGTTGTTCATTTTGGTTGTTCCATTTTTACACACATATTTCATAATACATTCATCCATTCCATCCAAGTTTCTCTCTAACAAATCCCATCCCAAATTTAACTTTTTGTTTCTTGGTGATTTCATTAGATTACTACATTCCTCTTCACACGGTCTTCATGTTAGGTCATTTGAGTTTGCATTGCTCTTAGCGTAGCTTCATTACTCTTCATGTAGTTTGTTAACTCGTTTGAAGGTCCAACTTGAGCCTGAAAATTTGGAGCTTGATAATTGTTGTTTCCTTGATTGAAGTTTTGCCCTCTTCCTTGATTGTTCGGAGCTTGATAATTCGGGGCTTGAAAATTCCCTTGATTTTGATTTTGATTGTATCAGTTTTGATTATTTTGCACATTCGGTTGATTGAAACCGGGTGGTCCGAGGTAATTATTCGAGCGATAGCTAAGCAAATTACGGTCACCTTGCGGTTGGTAGGAATTACCCCCCGAGTTATAGTTACCCGTAGTAGCATAAGCGGCCTCTTGAGTGTAGCCACCGACGGCTGGGCACTCGGTAAAAGAATGGGGACCACCACAAGTCTCGCATTTCGTCTCAACAGATTTAACCGTTTGCATTTGTCTCATCATCTCTACAAAATTCTTATTCATCATTTCCAATTGTCGAACAACTTCGGGATTCTCGGTAGTAGTAGTAGAAGAGATATTTCTAGACGTTTCGTCTCGAGTTGCTGAAGTGTCCCAATGGTTGTGGTGAGCGGTCATGTTCTCGATTAATTCGTAACATTCTTCCGGTGTATTTTGCATAAAAGTTCCTCCTGCTGCAGCATTGATGGTGTCCCGATGACTTAATGTCATACCATTGTAAAACGTATCAATTTGAGTAACTAAAAGCATGTTATGGTTTGGACATCGATGAATGGACAATTTATAACGCTCCCATGCCTCAAATAATCATTCGTGCGGTTTTTGCTCAAATTTCGTGACCACGTTCCTTAACTTAGTCACCATGGAAGGAGGAAAATATTTCGAGAGAAATTTCCTCATCATATCATCGAAAGAGTGGATGGAATTCCTTGGAAGGCGATCATACCATGCGATAGCATGATGCGTAAAGGAATATGGGAAAAGAGACAAGCGAAGGGCGTCATCGGAGACACCATTTTGCTTCATATGTTGAGTAATTTCCAAAAATTTGTCAATATGTCTATTGGCATCGTCGCCCGGTAATCCGTGAAATTGGCAAGTATTTTGAACTTGTTGTATCAAGGTGTACGATTTTCGCGAAGTATTTGAAGTTAGTGCCTTGAAGATCCTTCCCCGTGAAGTTATTGTTTATAATTTTCTATTTTCTTATAAAATCATAAAAATACAAAAATATTTTGTTTTCAATTTATTTTATAAAATACCAATTTTTTTTGAAAAACTCAAAAATAACCGTTGTGTCACTT
>BQNB010208648.1:0-10393 GCA_026074375.1 Tanacetum coccineum
ATATATATATATATATATATATATATATATACACACACACATATTTTAATACACATTTTTGTACTATACACATATTTTATACACGTTTTTATGCACACGTTTTTATACACGTGTATAATAGTATGTGTAAAAATATTTGTATAAAAAGTGTATAAAAATGTGTGTATAAAAAGTGTATAAAAACGTGAGTATAAAAATGTGTATTAAAAAATGTGTATAAAAAAATTCATGTACCAAAACGAAACATTAGAAAAAAGTTCACGTAACAAAACAAAACATTAGAAAATATATTAAACATGCCACGTAGGCTTTTTTCCGGTTTTATAACTTTTTTCCCGGTTGCCAGTCAAGGTTGGTGCAAATTAACATAAAACTTGAAAGTTCGTTACATTAAGTAGAACAAAAAAAAGTTCGCGTACCAAAACGAAACATTTAAGAAAGTACGTTGCTATTGTACGGCTAAAACCCTAATTTGTTTACAAACTCGATTCGTAAAAAATATGTACTTTTAGAGAGAATGTTTGATGGGTAAAAGTGTGTGAAACACAATCTCTAAAAAATATCATTATTTATATAAAATCTTAAACAATAGTCGTCAAAAAACGTAAAATCGGAAAATCGTTAAATAACATTCGCTCTCAAACCACTGCTTTGCGCGGGTACATGTTAGTATATATCAAAAGCGTATATGATTAGAATAGACAAAGATTTGTGCGTGTTTGGGCGGTAGGTTTAAGGTTTTATGGTACGACACGTATCTAATTCTATGAGAGAAACTGGACCACAATGACACGGGCCAGCAAGCCCAATTGAGTAAGCGAAGCCCATGTGGCCACCGATCACATGATGAGGATTAGTATAAAGAGTAATAAGGAGGGCACTTTGGTAATATCCTTCTAAAATTTTGGGAAAAACCTGGTAATATAAACATGTCCGTTTGATTAAAACCGAACCAAAATTTGGAAAAAGGGTGTGAGCATCGGTTCAATACCGAAACCGAATCAAGGTAAATTATCAACCGAGAACCGAACCGAGTATATATAGTATATAAACCGAGACCAAACCGAACCAAATATAGAAAACCAAAAACTGAACCGAATAAGGTCGGTTTGACGCAGTTTCGGTTTGTCAGGTCGGGTTGGTTTTCATCTTTTTACTACGCCTTTTGGAAAGAACGAAGGAATAAGGAAGGAAGAGTGGTTTTATTTTTGGAATTTATATGTATACGGTAACTTTCGATTCTCACATGCATGGATATTATACCCCTCACTCTCTTTTACATGTTACCGTCTACTTTTACATGTTACTGATTTTAACTCAACGTAATAATATAATGATTCAATAAGCATGTGATACGTGCATGGCAAGGCTCGTTTTTAAGGCGAGGAGTATCGATACGGGTTGACATGTATATCCGGAACCATGTCTATGAAGAATGAGTCAACATTGCAGTTTAATGTGTTCCTTCATTTTAGCTAGGCATGCATGCACGTTCTAATTTATATTTACATTTCCTTTAGTGGGTACAAGTAGTTGGATATGGCACTTATGTTTCTTTGCAATATATATGTTATCTGTAAACTGAGTTGAATTATGAATGAAATGAATCAAGTCTAGTTTCCTCTCTATAATTCTTGGAGTCTTGCCCACTCTAAGGGCCTTATCCTTCCGCTTCTTAATCTAGTTCTTGGGAGACTTACCATCTCAAATCGGTATTTAACAGCATGCCTAATGAATCATTATATTATTACGTTGAGTTAAAATCAGTAACATGTAAAAGTAGACGGTAACATGTAAAAGAGAGTGAGGGGTATAATATCCGTGCATGTGAGAATAGAAAGTTACCGTATACATATAAATTCCTATTTATTAAATAAATTTTATAATAAAATTAAAATTAAAATATTGTTTGAATCAATTTTGTTTATTATTGTTTACTTGAAAGGACCGGCTTTGGAAAAAAACAATAATCCAATGTATGGTTAAAATAGAATGAGTGTACTTGTATGTCAGAATGCCAAGTGAGTGAGGTGGATTTTCTAAAATAGAATGCGTGTACTTTTGGTAGAGTCTCAAACCGGAGTAGCATGTTGGACTGTGTCTGCATGCACTGACCAAGCTGCTTCCACGACCTGCTAAGAGCAACGCGATCTGATACACCCTCATTGAAAAACTCATAATCCTGCTCACCACGTTTTCCTCTACGTTCTCTTGGACAACACCATGATGTGGAGAATCCTGCTCGTCAGTTTGATTCCTCAACACATCTAACCGACCGGCAGAGGCCCTGACGGAAGCATGGGGAGCGTCAGCTATGGTGTCCAAAGGTTTGGAATGATTCAAAGGAATGGGAGCGTCAGCTAAGGTCACCACGCCTCTTGACAGTAGATTTCTTAGCCTTCTCCAGGACACCAGCCTCCTGGGCAGTTTTTGTCGCGGCTTTTTTAGCAGCTTTCTGACGTTTCTTTTCTTTTTAGCAAGAACTTTCTTGCAAGGCTGCTCCGCGTACTCCGTCACACCAACCGTGATTTTACAACCTGGTCTTTAGGGGAACATCCTCCAACCTGGCCATCGGGGGTATGGTATAAGTAACATGTACTGCTCCGGAGGGAATAGGATCACCAACCGTGATTTTACAACCTGGTCTTTAGGGGAACATCCTCCAACCTGGCCATCGGGGGTATGGTATAAGTAACATGTACTGCTCCGGAGGGAATAGGATCACCAACCGTGATTTTACAACCACCAAACACTACAAGAAATAGGAGAACAGGTGACGATGTTTTCCCTGGCGACATATGTCGCCGGGGAATAGTCGCTAAACGACAAAAATTCGTCCTACGTGGCACCAATTTCCGTAAAATTTTCAGTCAAAGAATTCGGGAATTTTCCCCGGCGACATGTCGCCGGGGATAGTGTAAGTAAAATTTGAGCCAAAAAATCAACGCAAAACGTAGCGGGAATTTTTCCCGCTCACGTTTCCCCGGCGACATGTCGCCGGGGATAATATTTGGGATTTAAAAAAAATTAATTAGCGAAAAACATAACGGGAATTTTCCCGCTTACTTTTCCCCGGCGACATGTCGCCGGGAATTCTTTTGTTTATTTAAAAAAAATTATTAGTGTTACGTAATTTAGTGGTGACGTGTACATAAGTATCCCCGGCGACATGTCGCCGGGGATACCCTTAATTGGGCCTGAAAGTGTCAATTGGTTTGGGCTTTTTTATTACCAAATTGGGCTTCGGGTTTTTTGGACAGTTTCCCCGGCGACATGTCGCCGGGGATAGTGTTTGACTTTGTTGACTTTTAATTAAACTACATTTTTTTGGTTCGTTTCGGTCCGATATTCCGTATATTTTAACACTAAAAAATAGATACGTTTTTAAGGTGTGTTCATGTTTGTACCATTGGCATGTCGAGGTGATATCGTTATACATAAACACATTCAGATCATCAAAGTTTAAACAAAGTCTTCACATACAATAAAAAAACATACGAATTACATTGCAAATGACAAACTATTCCAAATCATACGAATTACATTGCACATTGCAAATGACAAACTACTCCAAATCAAGTTTTTCCATTTCATTAAGAACTTGATGAAGTAGTGCAGCCGAATAAACTGTGAGTGTTTTCCGGATGCATATGCATATCCATGTTTGCCTTGAGTACACTTATCTTTCCACCAAGTGCTTGCAGTTTGACACTCTGCATCCACATTTGAGATCCTGGAGAATAGTTTGGGTGGTGATGGTCCTGAAATAGTTAGAATGTGATTAAGTCTTGAACAATAGCTTGGAGGTGTTGAAGGTCGTGCAGATGGAGCTCCAGGAGAACTCATCAATTGACGAAGTCGGGTCTCTTTCCATAAAAAAATCCACATCCAAAATGTTTCGGAGGCTGTTAAATAGTAAAGAAATCAATTCTTTAACAACTAACCATAATATTTATATATTACACAAATAAAAAACATGTGATTGTTCACCTTTGATTTTGGACATGCATAGTATAGTTTACCGTAGCTCTCAGGTTTATACGATTGTCGGAGAACTACATCTCCTTCTACCAACTACACTCACAAGCTTCCAATGTGACACCATATTCACCATCTTTTGTGGTTGTGATGGTAAGAGTGTGTGATATGTTTATGGTTGTGATAGTATCTGCTTTTATGATATAAAAGAGTTTTTGGCGGGAGTATTTGGCGGGAGTATTTGGCGGTAGTTTTTGGCGGGAGTATTTTGGCGGGAGTATTTGGCGCAATCGACTCATCCGTATAACCATAGCATCTCGACTCATCTGTTGAACCTCTAATGTATAACCATACCATATCGACTCATCCGTTGAACCTCTAATGTATAACCCTAACATCTCGTCTCATCCGTTGAACCTCTAATGTATAACCATACCATATCGACTCATCCGTTGAACCTCTAATGTATAACCCTAACATCTCATTGCACCGTTGAACCTCTAATGTATAACCGTAACATCTCGTCTCATCCGTTGAACCTCTAATGTATAACCATAGCATATCGACTCATCCGTTGAACCTCTAATGTATAACCCTAACATATCGACTCATCCGTTGAACCTCTAATGTATAACCCTAACATCTCGTCTCATCCGTTGAACCTCTAATGTATAACCATAACATATCGTCTCATCCGTTGAACCTCTAATGTATAACCGTAACATATCGTCTCATCCGTTGAACCTCTAATGTATAACCCTAACATCTCGTCTCATCCGTTGAACCTCTAATGTATAACCATAGCATATCGACTCATCCGTTGAACCTCTAATGTATAACCCTAACATATCGACTCATCCGTTGAACCTCTAATGTATAACCCTAACATCTCGTCTCATCCGTTGAACCTCTAATGTATAACCATACCATATCGACTCATCCGTTGAACCTCTAATGTATAACCCTAACATCTCGTCTCATGCGTTGAACCTCTAATGTATAACCATAGCATATCGACTCATCCGTTAAACCTCTAATGTATAACCATAACATATCGACTCATCAGTTGAACCTCTAATGTATAACCCTAACATCTCGTCTCATCCGTTGAACCTCTAATGTATAACCCTAACATCTCGTCTCATCCGTTGAACCTCTAATGTATAACCATAGCATATCGACTCATCCGTTGAACCTCTAATGTATAACCGTACCATATCGACTCATCCGTTGAACCTCTAATGTATAACTGTACCATATCGACTCATCCGTTGAACCTCTAATGTATAACCGTACCATATCGACTCATCCGTTGAACCTCTAATGTATAACCATAGCATATCGTCTCATCCGTTGAACCTCTAATGTATAACCGTAACATCTCGTCTCATCCGTTGAACCTCTAATGTATAACCATACCATATCGACTCATCCGTTGAACCTCTAATGTATAACCCTAACATCTTGTCTCATCCGTTGAACCTCTAATGTATAACCGTAACATATCGACTCATCAGTTGAACCTCTAATGTTTAACCCTAACATCTCGTCTAATCCGTTGAACCTCTAATGTGTAACCATAGCATATCGACTCATCCGTTGAACCTCTAATGTATAACCGTACCATATACTCATCCGTTGAACCTCTAATGTATAACCATACCATATCGACTCATCCGTTGAACCTCTAATGTATAACCATACCATATCGACTCATCCATTGAACCTCTAATGTATAACCCTAACATCTCGTCTCATGCGTTGAACCTCTAATGTATAACCGTACCATATCGACTCATCCGTTGAACCTCTAATGTATAACCGTACCATATCGACTCATCCGTTGAACCTCTAATGTATAACCATATCATATCGTCTCATCCGTTGAACCTCTAATGTATAATCGTAACATCTCATCTCATCCGTTGAACCTCTAATGTATAACCATACCATATCGAATCATCCGTTGAACCTCTAATGTATAACCCTAACATCTCGTCTCATCCGTTGAACCTCTAATGTATAACCATAGCATATCGACTCATCCGTTAAACCTCTAATGTATAACCGTAACATATCGACTCATCAGTTGAACCTCTAATGTATAACCCTAACATCTCGTCTCATCCGTTTAACCTCTAATGTATAACCATAACATATCGACTCATCCGTTGAACCTCTAATGTATAACCGTACCATATCGACTCATCCGTTGAACCTCTAATGTATAACCGTACCATATCGACTCATCCGTTGAACCTCTAATGTATAACCATAGCATATCGTCTCATCCGTTGAACCTCTAATGTATAACCGTAACATCTCGTCTCATCCGTTGAACCTCTAATGTATAACCATACCATATCGACTCATCCGTTGAACCTCTAATGTATAACCATAGCATATCGACTCATCCGTTAAACCTCTAATGTATAACCATAACATATCGACTCATCAGTTGAACCTCTAATGTATAACCCTAACATCTCGTCCCATCCGTTGAACCTCTAATGTATAACCATAGCATATCGACTCATCCGTTGAACCTCTAATGTATAACCGTACCATATTGACTCATCCGTTGAACCTCTAATGTATAATCGTACCATATCGACTCATCCGTTGAACCTCTAATGTATAACCATAGCATATCGTCTCATCCGTTAAACCTCTAATGTATAACCGTAACATCTCGTCTCATTCGTTGAACCTCTAATGTATAACAATACCATATCGACTCATCCGTTGAACCTCTAATGTATAACCCTAACATCTCGTCTCATCCGTTGAACGTCTAATGTATAACCATAGCATATAGACTCATCCGTTAATCCTCTAATGTATAACCGTAACATATCGACTCATCAGTTGAACCTCTAATGTTTAACCCTAACATCTCGTCTAATCCGTTGAACCTCTAATGTGTAACCATAGCATATCGACTCATCCGTTGAACCTCTAATGTATAACCGTAACATCTCGTCTCATCCGTTGAACCTCTAATGTATAACCATACCATATCGACTCATCCGTTGAACCTCTAATGTATAACCCTAACATCTCGTCTCATCCGTTGAACCTCTAATGTATAACCATAGCATATCGACTCATCCGTTAAACCTCTAATGTATAACCCTAACCGAGGAACCAGACCGACTCGGCCGAAATGAACCAATTATATAATTTATAAAAAATAATTGTAAATAATAATTATATATTTTATAAAAAAATCATTTTAAATAAAATTAATATACTAACTCGAGGACCGACCGACCCATCCAAACGAACAAATTATATAATTTACAAAAATAATTGGTAAATAATAATTATATATTTGTTATAAAAAATCGAGTTTTAAATAATAATATAAATACTACCTGGACCTGAACCCCCCGAAACGAACCGATATATATAATTTATAAAAAATAATTGAAAACAATAACTAATATTTTTTTATTAAAAAAATCATTTATAAATAATACTTATATAATCGAACCGCGTGACCGGTAGCCGCCCCGGCCCGAAAACGAACCCATTATATACATTTATCAAAAATAAATGTACATACACATAAGTAATTATAAAACAAAATCATGATTAAATAATGAAATATATACGAACTGATGAACCATACCGACCGTCCGAAACGAACCGATTATATAGTATAATAAAAAAATAGAATTTTAACTAAAATATATAATTTTATAAAAAATCCTTTTAAACAAATAAATTAAATACGAACACGGAGGAACCTGAGCCGCCCCTGGCTGAAATGAACCAATAATTAAATTTATAAAAAATAATTGTAAAAATAATAATTATATACTTTTAATAAAAAAAATCAATTTAAATAATAATTAAATACGAACCGAGGGAACCGGACCGACCCGGCCGAGAAACAACGTATTAAATAATTTATAAAGAAATAATTTAAAATAATAATAAAATTTTATAAAAAAGTTATATAATAAATTAAAAACATAAGATATAACCATTTTAATAAATAAGTTTATAATATTTTAGGTTAAAAAAGTTAAATAAAAACTATACACAAAAGGTAATTTATTTATTTTAATTTTCCCCGAGCTATAAGTGCCGGGGATAACCCCCCCCCAAAATGTAGAATTTCCTCGCGGCATGCGCCGGTAATTTTTCCCCGGCGACATGTCTCCGGGGATGTCGCCGAATAATGTTATGATAAAGTAGATCTGGTTCATCTCTTTCAGTACACAAAACGAAAAAAAGGGTTATCTTCCTTGGCCATTTTTGCGGCGCCGCACCTTCACAAAATCCACCATCACCAACAATTCGAGCACCTCCATCACCACCACCACCTCCACCACTACAACATAACCCACCACCACCGGCGTTACACGAGCACACGAGCATCTCCTCCTCCTCTAAACCATAATTCTTTTCTTAACCCTCTAAATGATAATTCTATATCTTCTTTTTCTAACCCTCTAATTATTGGTGGTGCGTGATAAGTTTTGGTTCGACGTACACGACACAGGTGGTTCGGTTGTATATATTTTTTAATTTTGTTAATTATAATAAGATTTGCTTAAACAAGATTATTATTGTTGTAAGAAGTTGTTAATTAGTAAATTTTGTTAAGTAATGTTTTTTGGTTTTGACAGTAGGTACGCGACAACAACATCCAAGAAGGAGAACGAGCCGAGATCGATCCGAGTCCATAGTCGAGCCGACAACGAGCAGAATCCACAGCCAAGGTATGTTATATTTTTTTTTCTCCTTTTGGTATCCCGAGTGACATGTCGCCGGGGAATGTTTATTGTTTAAACTTTGTTAGTTTATAGTTTATTATATAGTGAATTGCGATTGAATTTATGTAATGTTTCGTGTTTATAACATATAGTGGTATTATTGTTGTTGGAAGTGAAATATTAGATATAAGCCATTTGGTTAATGAAAGTTTGATAATTATAATAAGTTGTTAATGATAAAATTTTGTTGATATAAACCATTTGTTTACTTTGTGTTATTACCTTTGACCATTATGTTGGCCTTATAATTGTGTTTTTATACTTTTCTCAAACTTGTGGTTAAAATAATTTTTTTTATTTTACGCGTTATAAAGAAATGTATTAGGCTAAAAAATGTTATTCTTCTGCTTGGGAAATTCATTATACCGTGTATGTGTATGTATTAACTCCCAGCAATAGAACAACACAATGAGTGAAATTATTATGTGCTATATGTATTGACATTTCTTCCTTTCTTTGTCCAATGTAGGACTATTATCAAAATTTAAACTTGTCAATATTGCGAAAGAAATGATATATCCTTTATTCGTCAAAACTTGATAATACATAATTAGACTACTTAGGTTTTATTACTTAATTAGACTCATCATCTATCACTTATTATCACCTCGTTTTAAGTTTCAAAGAAAACAACAATTACTCTTTCGTAGCTTATATGTATCGACATTTCTACCTCTCTTTGTCTGATATGGGACTATTATCAAATTTTAAACTTGTCAATATTGCAAAAGAAATATGTGTCCTTTATTCGTAAGAACTTGATAATATATGTGTTATCCTGAAATAAACACTGTTAATGTTTTCAGTAACGAAGACAGGATTTCATATACGGGTGGGCCAAATATACACGCAATAATTAACCAATACATTGTCGTTGTGATAAAATTTATAGCAGTCTATTTCCTATGCATGTACGAGGCATGACTTGGAGTATAAAACTAGAACATTTTATGTAATAAAATTTTGATCTTAAAATTGGAATTAAATTATTTTTATGTAACAAATTATTTTTCATATATTAAAAAATAATTACTTTAAATAAATTAATTTATAAAAACAATAAAAAAGCCGACTTTAAAAAAAGGAACATTTACATCTATATCCTTTAAAAACATCAATATTACTTCAATATCCTTACAAATTTTATAATTACAAGAATATCCTATCAAATCCTTAGAATACACATGCATATCCAAATACAAAATTTAATCATTACAAAAAGATTTTACTATACCAATTCTAGTGATATGCCGTTTATACCCTTTTTAATGTTCTTTAACTACTTCATGAGGTTTCTTCAACTTCTTTATTTTTCTTTTCTTATCACAACTCAATCTATTAATATTTCAAATTGATTAACTGTTTTAGATTTGGGTTAATTATGCCGGTTTAAGTCTCATTTACAACCAAAGAAGGATTCAAAAAATTTTGCTTCTGAGTAAATCTCTAAATTTTTATCAACACTTTTATAAGTTACGTGTTAAATTGTCGTTGAACCATGAATTATCCCGCGTAAAACTGAAAAACCTCATCGGATGCATTCCAGCTTCGGACTAAGCTTAGTTTACTCATAAAATACTTGATTTGAAGTTTCTGTAGTGTTACGTATAATTATGAAATATGATATA